>JACXIV010000035.1:6441910-6628003 GCA_014737475.1 Bombus confusus
TGAGAAAGAAAATCTACGAAGGTTTGTCTCAACAGAATGCATCGTCGCATACGTTTTGTTATAACATTGAACGTAGTATATAAGCGAAGGAATATAGCGATTAAAACAAGCAATTACGATTAAATAAGGAAAAATGAGGAACGTATGAAAGTAAAGAGAAACACTGGTTAGTGTGACGGACCAGTTAACAGTTAAATGGATTTCAGTGTTAGCTACACGATACGTTTGTACCGACCTCGTAGTTTGAATAACATGCAACATGAATGGAACCCCATAACCGCCGATAAAAACACTTATAAAAAGTATTGTGTACAACAAAACGTCTATGTACGGATTTTCACGTGACAATAAAACGTGTTAGCCAGTCAATATATGTGCGGAAAGCTCTTCAAATGGACCTGGATAAAAGTGTCGACAAAAAGTACACCCACCATCATAAATATTACACATCACGACGAAATTGTTATTGATTGACAAGAATTACATCTATTTGATACAAGCTCCATCAAGTGCAAACTTTCGAGATCGTCGAAAGTATCCAAAGAAAAGGAACAATAAAAGCATCGCTTACCTTCAGTTTTCTTAATAAACATTACCATCAAGAATCGATGAACGATTACAAAGCCTTCTTCTTCGTCGGTGTTGTTTCTGATTTTGATGAAATCCTCGTTGATAGATCTACAATCTTCTTCGATCAGCCAGATACTTTTCATAACTCTTAAGATACAAGCTGAAATTATCGAGAATTTTCTCATGTATCTTTCTTTGCTGTTCGCTTCTGGTACAGTTTGTGGCTCTCTCTTCTTTTCTTTGTGTTCCGGAAACATAGCTCGTTGAACAGAGTTGTTGAGTGTTGTTGTATTCGATTTGGTGATTAGATTATAGCGTTAAATCGAATAACAGCTTATTACGTATATACGCCTACGCGTGTCTCGTGACAATAAACATCCAGTTTATCGTCTGTTCGTTCTCGTGAATTGGTCCAACGGTTCCTTTATCTTCCACGATTTTTTACTTCAAAAGAATCTTCTGGTATTTTACTCACCGCTTCTTCTCATCCAGATTATTCGAATTTTACGATGCAGGCAGGATTTCTCACAAAATCCCGAGCGATAAACTTCTCTTGAATAGATTTCAGTAACGTAAGTTTACCACCTACATGCAATTCCCGTAGCTGCACGTGTATTTTGATTATTTTCCTTCTTTCTCGGGAGAGATGTTTTCGTTTTCGCAAAGGAAGTTTAATCTTCGCGAAATCGATTCTTCTTCGTCAAAGCTATTGCTTAGTACGTGAATATAGTCGGTAGGTAAGAATCTTCTTCGAAAGTTGTTTGTTTCCTTGGGGTTTGATGATGATTTGCCAGATTCTACGGTGTCCGATCGACGCGATCATGCGTCGTGCTTTCAGCTATATTGGCATAATTCCAATTCTCCTGGAGTTTTTGTTAAGTTACAAATTGTCGATTTCCATAATTTACTTTCGATTCGACGTCGCAGCCCATGTTGAACTGTAAATGCAATTTTCCCTGTCCGTTGCAACTCGAGGGTCCAAGATTCTGAGCCGTCGGTAATAATTTGTAATTGTGATTGTGATTGTGGTTGTGGTTGTAGGTTCGGTTGTAGGTTTTATTAGTTTGATCATTGGAAACGCTGTCATAATGCTTGTTGACGTAATCGTCACTTCGCATTATGACAGATTTCAAAATGTGCCCTTAGACGTTGTCCCAGTCATAGTTTACTTGCATTCGTCGTTCCTGTGATACCACTTCATTTACGTAATTAAATCGTTGTTGTTATCTGTATCTGAAAGAAAGAAGTCAATACGAATCGATGTAAATCGCGAAGTATTCAGTTCAGCTTAGTAATAAACGCGAAACCATGAAAATGCGAGTAAAAAATTATTCGAGATATTTCGATGAATGATGGATGGCTTTTGGAACTTGAAATTTTGTAGAAAATGTTACGCATCGATTTCAATGAAAAATTCTTTCTCACAGGTACCAAATGCATAGTCGAAATATTGGCACCATATGTTTAATATAATATCGTCTGTCATAGTGTTAACTCGGCAGTTTATATTCGCGAAATATTGCGAGCATTTAGAGAATTGCAAAATATTTGAATTTTGTTCTCATGAAATATTACGAAAATAAAATAAAAGTAGTAAAATAATATAACATTAGTAAAATATTACCAATGTACTATTTTATTGCCATTTGTGTCGCAATGGCGTTTCATAGCACAAGACGATGTGTAATATTTCGTACAATTCCCAAGATTCGTTTCTCGAGGGATGGTCTTGTTACAGTATGTTAGTGTCGTAAGTATCCATGCTGTAGATCACGCGACGTCGACCTTTTAGAACACTATCCGGTATCTGTAAGACGGATTACTTCAAGCAGTCTCGAACGAACGATCCTACTATCGTCTACTATTGTCACAAATGTTCCATTGTTCCCGCTTCTTCTTATATTCTAGAAAATTTCTAAATAAATGTTTCTCCAAAGTGTTAAGATTCGTTATGTCTGCGAAATTCCATTTACAGGAACGAAATTTTAATTAGTATCGAATTAAATCGAGCTTCTGTTGATTGAATTTGTTTATCCATGTGAATGTGTATCTATGTGACTATGAAATTTTATTATACGAACGAAATCATAATTCTGTTATACGTATGAGCTCCATTAAAGTCGTGTATAATGTAAATCATTGATTAGTTTGTAGTGAAATTTGAGAAAAATTTGAAGGTATCTTATAAATAGAATTAGCATATCGTTAAACAGTATATATGTATCGTTACTTTCGATAAATTTTTGCTATTTTTTATTCATTAGGTAGCCTCACAATTGTCCTTTCCTTTTTTGAAAAAAAAAAATGGCTCTCTGATCAATAAATTCTTTCAATTAGCTATCGCAGGCTTTCGGAATGCTCAATTCCATGAGTGAAGTAAGTCGATCATCTGGTCCGACTCTAAGGAAAGGAGAATTTCTTGTATTTATCCCACTTGATAATAATAAGTAGTACAACGTATCATATATGAAACTTCGGTTCTCGAACTCTTGTACCTTCCTCGAAATTTCAGAAATTTCAGAAATTTCTAGTTTCGTACTTCGAAATTCCAATAAAATGACCAACCCCTAAAATATGTATTAACGAAAAAAAGAAAAACCCAGTTATTATTTATATCACAATGGAATAAAATAAATCTACTGTCAAAAATACCACTAACTTTTCGTGGAACTAGACATCTGTCTGCCGACGGATTCAAATAAATGGAGTTCTACTGTAACCACGAATAAGCAGCGAGTTTTGCCGGTGCTCAGGCTGCAAAACTGAAGCATAACACTGCCTGAACAATCGGAACATATCGCCACGCGTGGAAATCGATCCGAAAGGAAACGCGGCGACCCGGTCAACTGGCGCACAATGCACGGTACGCGTGTCGTGCAATTCTTTCTCTGTCGATGTCTGTGGTCACGCGAACCCCCGTTTAACGCTAAGACAAGAGAAAACAAGAAGAGCAAAAAGCCGGCGGTTTTCCGCTGCACGCAAAACGGGAAACGGCCAGTTCATCGACGCGTTGCAACGACACCGTTCGTTTCTGGTTTCGCGGCCTCCTCGGGTATTTATGAGGCTCCCGCGCTGACACGCGACCAAATTCGTTGACCTACTATTTTCCACGTACATCCAGTTAACGTGTAAGTGTACGTATACGTACAGCGGCTGATTGCTTTCCGGGTATAGAATATTTGACTTTCGCGTCGCATGCGGAACACCCGCGCTCGACTCACGCTGACCCGATACCCTAGAATACCTCGCGCTACATGAGGGGCAAGAAGTTCGTCGACGTCTTGCTAGGCTGTCTGCAACGATCCAGATTATTCGAACGGAGCTGTCTAAAGTTTGGCCCGAGAGCTCCGTACTCTGGGATAATGGAGAAGGGATAGGAGAATCGCGTGGATGTAGATACGTTCTGGTTCTGTCTAATTTGAATAAAATTTTCGGTTAACCAGAAGGTAAATCAATAGGAACTGTGATATCGGACTCTGTTTACCCTTAATTCGATTATACATTTCAATGGGCCGTGCCTGTACGAAACGATCACTTTCTGTGACAAAGAGGATGTTGGAGTGTCGATATCGGTGAAGCGATACAACTTTGTAACCCTTGAACTTTCGTTCGAGGGAATAGTCGGAACGAAACGAATCGTAAGGAAAACAGAGGGAGAAACCGGTATTACTATCTATCTAGTTACCTTCGAATAGATTTCCTTTTCTTTTCCTTTTCGCATGCGCGTGCATACGAATTCGCAGCGAGGAATGTACAACATGGTGATTTATCGCATGATCAAATAGCAATCTCATCGACCGAATTCTACAGTGTGGTAATTCCACGTTCAGACCAGCGTGTACAGCAGATCGGGTCGCGATTGAGGACGAATCAGCGGGCGGCGTATCGAACGCTGTGATTCGATCGAATTGGCGATTTACGATTGACCAAGGCTTACCTTTCTAGCAACGGACACGCTAGGACTCTGAAAGACGCCAGTACGGTTATCACGAGCAGTATGATCCCGAAAGTGATATATATCACGCCCAGATGTGCCAAGGAAAACAGATAAAGGGTTCTGTGACAGTGATCGTTCGGAGTGTGTATAATGTACGTGTACGGTGGCCACATGATGTGAAGTATCCAGTAATTTCCTGTAACACAAAGAAGATCAAGTAGCTCGTAGGAGGAAGAGTCGTTTGAAAACGCGTGTTAGAAAATTTCTAAGTGGACCATAAATAGAATTTAGAAATCTGCTTCACGTCGAGCAGATTTTTACAAAATTAAACCGCAAGTTTGCTCGTGGAAGTAAGCTTCTAACCGCGGTTCGCGAAAACTTTCACAACGGTAAAAAGTTTCGTGTAAGCGGTAACGGGCGAGCTCGTGTTACACTTGAAGCAACGACCTGGCCGCGAACACGAGAGAACAGAAGGCGGTGTAAAACGTTGAGCTCGTTTTTAAACGGACGCAGTTGCGTCTGTAAACGTACGGCGTGCGGCGAGCTTTAGAACGCGATCACGAAACGAAAATTAGGTTGCATCGATGCAGTTTACCACCGACGTCTGGCAATTACCCGGCGGCAGAACGCAATCGATCGCTTTTGTTCGCATCGTTTCGAGCCGTTCAGAAACACGTTCGCTGCGATGCGAGTATTCGGGGATCGAGTACTTCGACACCTAAATCTTTTATCGTTCGCAGCGTTCTTTCTCGTCGTCCAAAAATGAGTCTTCCTCGAACGATGAAAATTTTATTTCGATCACGAGTCATAGGTTTCGAACGCGTACTTTGCTAAACTATCTATTTCGATACGTTAATTCGTAATTAAACGTAACATATTCCTGCATTTTCGATCATTCGGGGCTTCGTACGCATTCGAAATCTGATAGCACCCTGTGGATATTACGCGAGCACTGATATGGTAGTAATATTTGAATGTTATTCGTACTGCCATACCATTATTCGTATTATCTCGTCCATTTTCTCGTTGTAACGTTACATTGTTTCGTTACCGACTAAAATAACGAAATACAGCAAAAATCCTGTAATCCTCAAGGAAAATAGGAAAACGAATATTTCACATGTATTCTAACAAAAGCTCTTGAAACCTGTTGTCGTGTACGAAGAAAGATAGAGATTATGCTCATATTGTATCGTAACCAGAGCTGTGGGAATTGAAGGATTAAAGCGTGCGACTCGACACTCGTGACAAAAGCATTAACATACGAGAACAATTAAACGGAGTCACGTAAACGATGTATTTCTCGCAAGAAACAAACTCTCACGGGATAAATGTTATCTGGGTGGCAGTAATAAAAAACTTTCGTATTTCTCTCTCATGCATTATAGAATCTCGAGATTTCCTTCGACTTACCCATCACGAACCACCCCAGCAGAAAGCATGATAACACGATGATGATCAATTTCCTGAAAGAAATTTGCGATGTGTTCGACGGAACCGAGATCATTTCCGGTCTTCTTGAACGTATCTGCGAGTAGATAAGCAACGGCATAAGCATGCTTCCGAATGTTCCACCAATCACCATGTATATGGGTATTCTTCGCTCTCTTGGACATTCTTTCGAGAAACTCAAACCTGAAACAAAATCAGGACGAGTTGTACGAAAGAGGAACGAATTTCCGACGTTTCCTTTCTAGCGGCACGCACGCTCCAGTGTAATCGTTTTTGTTTTCGTGCTCATTTACAGTCGAACGAGCAAATGTATCGTTTGGATCGATATCAAAAAGTTTTCGCGCTGACTGCGTTGAATAATGTAATGGTAATGACGTTGCCTGACTTCTGCTCACTGTGTCACGTCCTATTTCGATACTTAACTAAGGATAACTTGGCATGCGACTCTTACACGCCTGATTCTTACTCCCTCGCCCCTCCGCGACCTACGATTATTTATCACTAATCTCCAAAGAACCTCCGAGCAACGTGTCAACCATTTACAAGCCAAATTCTACGTTTTCTGAAAGCCTCGTAATTTCAATATCAGGATACATCAGAGAAGATCGAGGTTTAGAATTTTCTGAATTTTTTGGAACTCAAGCGATTAAACGATCAGTTTTTTCCTGTATTCCTGCATCAGTTTGGATTCTTTGCATCGAGTCAGACAAGTGGATCATTCGATATCGTTAACGCGTTAATGTTTAATATTGTGGAGATTCTCGGCGACTGACGCTAGACCTGAAAATGACTTCGTTGATGCTCAATAATGCCGGTAGTATACAAATTAAAGAAACGATCATATTCGTAAAATTTGTAATGTTTTTAATACTGCAACAAAATGTTACACGCATCACGAGGCTAATTTTAGAGCTACAAAAAATATACCTCGCTATACTACACATAACTGATTAGAATTAAAGTTGGCATGATGAAAGCAAGCAAATGCATATAATCATATTTTAAGTCGTGATTATGTTCACGATAAGAGTCATTAACTTTTCCCGGAGCAGATGCATGTCTTTAGTAATTACAAAAACAAAGAGTCTGAAATCGTCCATTTTGGTTTGGTAGCTCTGGTATTGAACAATATTATTCCTCCATTATAACCGCATTTAACAATACGTCATGCTGAAATAACGCTGAAATACTCTGACGCAACGGACAAGACACGTAAAATTCGCCTTGTATCGAACGCGTCAACTCGACGTAGAAGCAGCTCTTTTCGCAACTTCGTGTAATATCTCCACACTAAAATTCTCTTAGTTATCCAGTAACAGTTATACTATTGTATAGTCTGATACCAACTGATCAGCGACGAGCGTCATTCATAGATACACGTGAAATAAGCAAACACCGTAGATTTCGTTTATCCCGCTGTGTTGTTAAATTTTCCGGAATTTATGCGGTTGGGAGGTCGTCGATGTTGGTAATTCCCGTTTCTCCGACCGCGTACACTTTATCGATTCGAAGAGCGTTCTATACTAGAAGAAGAGGTGAACGCGCTGTCCTGGGCGACTCGCGCGAATTCATGGTCCGCGGGGAAAACTCGCGACGGTGTTGTTTCGCATGCCATAAGTAGCGCGCGAGCTCGCGTGTCGTAAACCAGGCAGGGTCAATTAGCTTGGAAACGATGCCCGCGTTTCACCGAGTCTCGGCTCAGGACCTCGAGAACGTGCTTCGATCCGCGAAATGCTGTTTCGTGACGGCGCGGCGCGGCGGCGCGGCAAGAGCCGCCAGTATCTGCATCTTTACCCACGTTTCGCTCCAGATTTGAATCTAGCCGGCCGAGTTTCTATTATTCACCTTCGAAGCTGCTATATCTGATATTCGCGTTTCTCTTACTCGAGAAATCTGGGCTGTTTCAACGGCCTGTTAATTAATTTTAATATCTGAACTGCGGGTATAGTAGTAAGTTGTAACGATTCGTAGGTAGGTAAATGTAAAGATGTTGGAAGATGGTTTAACGAGATAGTTAACGATCGAAGAAATGGAATGTTTCGATGTTTTCTGAGATTCGTCGAGTCTCGTTCTTTATCGCGCCGTGTCGTTTGGAGCAGATCGAGTCGTGCTATACCGGTAAATTATACGGAATCGCGTTAATACGATAATCGCGACCTATCAGAGAAATAAGATTAACGAGCTGCTTCGACATCACCGGTACATTTCCTCCATCGTATTAACGTCCAAACGTATGCAAATTGAAGCGTGTGTTTTACGCATCGTTGCATATATTTTTTGATATCATCGGCTTAGAAATCGAGAGACTTTTAGAAAAGAGAAAAGCCCTTCGTGCGTGTCAAGCGGATCGTAGCGTGAGATATACTTCCGATATGAGAACTGAAAGTTCAAATAAAACTTCGCAGGGATATTACTGGCAGACTAAATCGTTTTTCTTAATTTATATCGCGGCTGTCGTAAAATGAAGTTACCACTATTTGTTAATTACGAAGCTTTACCTCGATACGAACAACAAAGATAATCTCGTGGGATTTTTACCGTATTATGGTCAAGTTAGTTGTCAAGTTAACTCTTTTCAGACTAATGGACGTGGAAACCAGGATTGGTGATAACGTTACAAGTAACGACAGCTCTCCGAGTTTCGCAACTAATTTATTGATAAACCGAGTATTGATTCGACGTGAACACGAAGCGGTCTGTTAGGTGTTTGTAGATTGATGCTTGGTAGATGCTACTACTATCTCGTGCCATTTCTTACGACTTCGTAGCAAACTATTTGTTGACAATTCATAACAAAAGTAATGCGGATACTATACAGTTGGAAATATTATTTTCTCATCCACCTAACAGCATAAATATATGAATAGTACTAGACCAACATTGACATATTCATAATTATTGCCCATCCAATAGCGCAACACCTAAACAATAACGATCGTTTAGTCGTCCACGCATCGATGCTATTTATTGTGTACTTAATAATTAACACGTTCGCTACCAGCATCATACGCGTACGTGAATTAATTTAGATATAATTTTGAACTGAGGAAATAACTAGAAAGGAGGAAAAAGATAATTCTCGAACATTCGTTATTATAGAATAAACTATTAGAAGTATAAGTATCGGCACACTATTTAAAACAGAGTAACTTTTTTAAAATTAGATCAAACGAGTTGGATTTTTTTTTTGACAAGTTAGAAGGATTTAATTTATCAGATGACGCGTAAAAGAAATTTTGAAAAAATTGCAGATGATCGGTATCGCGAAGTAGATAGTAAAGGCCACTTTTTACAACCTTTTCATCAGATCCTGTAATGAAAATTTATCAGCTACACGTTTCCTGGATATGTCAGTTGTACACATGCTGAAAATTTCATCGAAAACGGTTAACCTTGTTACGAGCTGCAAACGGTTGAAACTGATGAAAATCGCAATTTTCTACGACTTTCGATCTATAACTGGATTATTTTTGTTCATCCTTCGATACCTGTAGCTTGTTTTTTTCATCAACCGATTTCGATGAAATGTTTCGCGCGTATATAACTAACATCAACATGGAATCAACGTCTACAAAGCGTACCATTTAAATTTTCATTGTAGGTTCAGATAAAAAAAGTTGAAAGTGACCTTTGCTACTTTCTTCGCGATTCCGACCAACCGCTATTTTTCCAACATTCTTTTTTCCACGTCATCTAGCAAATTGATATCCTTCGGACTTCTAAAAAAAGTTCCAGTCGTTTGGCCCATTTTTGAAAAGATTATTCTGCTTTAAAGAGCGTGACAATACTCGTGTTCCTAACTATGTATAGATAAAACTCGATCTGTGGCAGACGTTTCGTTCCAATCGACTATGGCAGCGAATACGTTAAGAAAACACGAATGTAAATTTCATATATTATGATGAGCATTATGGTGACTAACGCTGAACAAAAATCAATATTTTCAGAGTAACTCTATCAACCACTTGTCCATCGTGTACGTTATATCGTTATCGACGCGTTACCAGTGATAAATGCCTCGTTATCAATATACGAGGCACATACGAACGCCATTCGATCGTCATCTGATTAGTAAAACGTTCATGCTGCTATTGACACGGTACAGAAGAGTATCCATGCTATGCTATTACCGTCAAGTGGATTTACTTCTATTAAAACACATCTAATCATGCGAATATTTCGATGAGAAATTAATATCGTTCAGAAATGAAATGAACGCTGATCTTTTCAAACACTTCAAGCATTTTAATATTTGCAAATCGAATTAAAGTTTCCTCCCGTCAAAAGTATATTACAATGACAGACCACGGGTGAAAAACGTGATAAATCAGATTTCCTGTATTTTATAAAACAGAACTTTTTAATTCGATAGGTTGTCAGCCAATTGTACATCAAAATTCACGTTGCGTTTGAGACTAAATATGTATTTCTGACAGAATATTAACAACATTACGGTAATTATTTACAAAGCGGACATCACCGATTTCCATCGTCCTGGCTCTAGTTTCCGCGATATTTGTAAAAATTTCCATTTCGACGGCAGCATGATTTTGATGATCGAACAAACGCTTTTTTCAATATCTTGGAGTGAAGGCCGAAGTGCTTTCGATTTCGAATAACAACGATATAATATAAAGCTTAATACGAATTCCATCTGTCTCGTTATTTAATTCCTTGGCTTATTTCACAGCAGCAAACAATTATCTATATCAAACCTAACAAATTGATTTTTCTTTCTTGTATGAGTTGAGAATGATTATCGTAAATGGATTAGATTGGATTATATAAAAGTACGGGTGCCGTGAGGTGTCCATCCATGCCAGAACGAGCTAATCGTAACATAAATCGAATATGTTTCAAGATCATCGGTGAGATCGTCCGCTTCGTAAATAATTACCAACATTAGCAAATTACTATTAATAAACTTACTCTAACCTGATAACTGAACTAACGTAATTTGTTTCTTACAAAACACAGTAGATCTATTACCTGTTCTTAAAAGGCGAAAATTTTCGAATCTCTCAGATTAATTCCTTTTTCAACCGTTTCACATTGAAATATTCCAATTTAGCCACCAAGCGACAAATAAGTCAGAAAATCAACAAAAATTTTGTTATATTCTCCCCTGTGGTCTTTACTTGCAAATTATAATAAAATAAGTAGAAGTCCGCTTGCGAATGCGGTAAAACGACCATTCAATTCCCTTCACTTACCGTAAATAAACATCAGAACCGGGACAGGGGACAAGCACATCAGGCAAACAGTAACCACCCTGGTTCTGCAGACAACCTTCAGCCCTCGAAACACAAAGTCGCAGATGTTGTTCGCTTCGAGATTCGCGTCCTTCAATTGAAATACCACGGAACCGTAGGTGAGGTTCCTGTTCTCCATTGTGTTCTCCGGCATTTTGGTGCTGCTAGTGAAAAGCCGTCGCGACTCGTCTCCTGAAAACTGAACATCAACAGAAACGTTCACGTTAATTGCTTTCTAATTACCGCACTAGTTATCGTATACGTCGTTAACTAATTATATTAAGAGCGACTCTATAAGAAGCCATTTAACTTGAATATTGCAGGTTGACGAGTTATCAAGCTTTCAGGCTCGTCAAAGGGAGAAGAATCGAAATGATGATTTCGGATCGCAAAGCGCAAACTCGAGCGTTGGACGATAGATGAGCCACAAGCTTCTAATTTGAAGCTGGAGGAAGTCAATGTGTGTGATCGCCGAATTACAGTAGAAACAAAATTGATACATATACGTATATGTAGCTGATATCTAGAGGCCCTTTAGTTTACGCAGTTATTAGACTGATTCTAATTAATAATATTGTTCCATGAACACCGATGAATGGTATACATGTATAGAACATTTTATATACGGCGGTTTCTGCGTGTCGTTTGAATAATTAATCTCTGAAAAATATAGTTGCAATGCTGGCGAAGCATTGAGATAATATTATTATTGGACACGGTTTACGTTTGAAAGCTTTGTGTAATAGTAATTGCGTGTGAGTGGTAAACCTCTATATATCCTGTTCGATACATAATTATTCCATATATACCCTGTTGCCTTTCTTCGCGGTTGAACAATGTTACAATTGCAAATGATACAGTTTGTAAATGTGGCTCTTCTGACCAACGACGAAAATTCGTGTGGCTCGTCTCCGTGATTATACGAGCGAAACTGAGACTATCGATGCATTTTTGTTTAGAAAGAAGATATAAATGATAATCGCCATCATGGTCGAAAAAGCTAAGTAGAAAGGTGATTTTAAAATATGAACACCGACCATTTCAACTTTAGTATTTCGTTTTCTTACACTTTGAAAATTAAACAGATTAAAAAAAAGAAATTAAATTAAACAGAAAATTAAACAATCAAACTCCAAGGTAAGGCTCGCGCTTTTAAATATCCAGAGGTCGGAAAATATCTGTAGGGTCACCTTCTCGCTTCAGTTTACTCGAGGTGAGTCCGAATCTTAGGACGATCGCGCGAATTCGTGGCTGTAAAGCGGTTGTTTCGATCCAACCGGATGGACCGTCTGGCTGCTTTCTACGATCCGGCCATTTCTTTGGTCCTCCCGGGAGGGCTGTTTCTACACGTGACCACAGGGCAGTTCGTTATATCATAAAGATTTTAAGCCCACACGATGGTGGATGCAAGGTGCGGAATACGCGACAAGATGAAAAGCCCGCGACCGTATTCCACGATGAAATTGTGAAACGTATGAAACGTGTCATCGCTGGGCGTCAAACTCTGACCATACATATCGTTCTCGCTAGCAGAATTCGCCGACAGCGTCGACGACGCGTGGAAAAAAAAAGTTTTAGGCAATTGTGAACTAATCATCTCGTGGAGTATTTTATTCGAGTATGCAAGCTCGGTCGATGCTTTATTCGGCGAATACACCTGGCAAAAAATAGAGGGAAATAATCCTAGAGCGTATGAAAAATTCTGCGTTCGCGTAACGATGTTTCCCCATGGTAGAAATTGGACGAAAAAAATGTAAAATTTTGCTCAAAAAATTTGTTTTGTCGGGATAGCAGATACGAATAAAAATATCCTTCGGAAATGAATCCGTAGGATGCTTTCAAGGAATCGTAGTGTTGACTTGCACTTTGCCTAACGAAATTTTCCTAAGAGGATACAAGAGGCTTTAAGGCTTTCAAGAACGGGGGTAGAGGCTTATGGTTCACAAGAGGGAAACGCTTTACCCGGGTTGCGTCCCCTTTTGTTTTTGTCATCGAATATCCCGGATAATAAATGTTGGATTTCGCCTCTGTGTCAAAGGTGAACGAAAAATATCGTACCTGTGATACAGAACTGCTGGCTCGTCGGGAGTCTTCGAAGGTATTTGCGCCATATCCTAGAGACATCTGAACCGTACTTCCGCGAGATTTGCCGCTGCCCGAGCTCACCTCCTTTTGCCGAGATGGGGATGAATTTCGATTCTCGTATGTACCTGCGCAAACATAAAAAAACAAAATTTTGTCACTGAAGTTTCCATACCAGATACGAGAGGTTTCTTTCAGATAAGAATTAAGTAACGGTCAGAGAAGCGTCGTTGATATGCATACTATGCATATTAGATTAGTCCATAAATTCATGGCTTCTACGAATGCAAAGTTTTCGGTTTTTCCACAATCGTTTGATAACGAACCGTGTATTCTCTATCGTTATTTGCAACCTTTTCCCCTAACGTTTTCAAAGTTTCTGTATTCTTTGCTTCAACGATTCCGTTGGTTTTATCGCAAATGAATTTTTGAGTAGATTTCGCAATTTTATAATGTTGTGGGAGGGAACTCCAGCTAAAGCATTTTGAAGAGAGCGGGGAAGATGGTAATTCATCGGAGTAAAGTCCGATGAGTAAGGCGGATACTACAACAGAGCTTCCCTTCCAGGATCTGGGAGAGCCATTTTTGTTAAATTTACGACGTGACCTTTGGCGTTATTGCAATGGAATGATGTCTGCTGTCCAATAAAACTTTATATTTTATATTAACAACAAGAAAATTTTTATATGCAACGAGAAAATCGAGAGCTATTGTACGACCCATAGTACACAGGCGATAGGCAAATATTATAATTTACGTTCAGTACGAAGTGAAACACGAACGAATTTATGGACCATAGAATGATATGGCTAATTCCTGACAGAAATCGGAATTATTTGGTAATGATTTTGTCCACACGCTTTTTCATTTCCTTCACGAATTGTAACAAGTTTCGGGTATGACAGAGAACATACTGGTGTTGCTACAAAAGTGGCCAGACGAATAAGTAACAAATAAAACTTGTATGAGATTTTACCGGCTTTTTTAAATAATTATCCACAGGAAATTGAGATTTAAATAAAAGTCTCATATAATTAACTGTATTTAAAACTTTTTACTTGAAAAAAAAACAATGCTCTTTCACACTTTTTATCGCAAAGAATTAGCGAAAAGATAATTAGTTTTCTCAAGGATTATTTACAAAGTTTGAGCATCCAACATTTTAGCGAACTAACTAGCAGTCTTGACAATTGACAGTTAAACTTGAAAGTTAAAACAGAAATAATTAGAACTAGCTATCAATCTTGGCAATTGTCAGTTAAACTTAAACACAAAAATCATTGGATTTTTAAAACTAATGATTAGTTTTATTCCTTACATAAACGAACTAATGATCGGTCTTGCGTTCTTTATTGTAAACAGTGCATCAGTAGAAAATACGAAGTAACCGGTATAAATCGGGTTCAGACATAACAGTCTAAAAAACACGAACAATTTCGTTTTAAACGGTTCAACTCCTTTTATTCTTGGCATGGATCGCACGACAGAATCCAGTTATTAATTTTTCTTTGTGAGTTTGTTCCTTCCGTGCCAATAAATCGTATACGTTTTTATTTTACGATTGGCTGGAATTTATGGAAGTAGAGTTCCACGAACAGACCCAGAGATAATCAATAATAGCGTGTAATCTTTAACGCATCGATAATTCCCCGTTTCCTAAGGATATTTCAAAGCAAATTACTTTTGTTCGATACATCATTTATTGCGTTGTTGGCAAATACCATAGCTTGTTCTTATAAAGTTTTTCTCTTTCTTTAAGTAAGTATTACTCTTTAACAAGAACGATAGGACAATTCAACGTAACAGTTGCATTTCTTTTTTAATGACGAGCAACACGCATAAACGATACGCATTTTATTAATAAACCTCAAAACCAAGACTATAAAAGAAAGAAACGTTTCATTGCCAAATAATGGGAAAATTTATTTCTCTTAATTAGCAATATACGTATGTTTATCGAAAATAATACGCGATCGTTAACTTTTTAATAGCGCCGATTCATAACGCCACATGATCAACAAAAGTTAGGTCGTTGCATTATCTGGTATTATTATTCCGTGTAACTATTTTCAGTGCTCGTATCAAACCATACGAATCGTGTCAGAGTATTCATAGACTAACTATCTCAACGATGGCTTTGCCTTCAGTTTCACACGATGCCTATTCGGTTCTAAACCGTGTTCCGTCGTCCTGGTGTGTAATGTACACATTTACAAGATTGGCTCAGCTAGATTAATACGGTTGCGTGGAAAGCGACGAAGTGTCACGATGCTAACTCGCTCCTATCATTATCCATACTACACTCGACTATAATAACTCCGGCGATCAGATAGGATTATTGGCTTATCGAGAGATCCCGTTTTTAGAGGGACGATCGTCCTGAGTGTCGCTCATCCTCGTCTTGATCCTCGATGTCAAATTTGTGATATCAGTTGGATCAGTTTATACTTGAAAATTCGATACGAATCCCTGTTAATCAACGTGTGATCAGATTCGCTTGTCTGTACTTCGATTACGACGCGGCGGAATCAACGATCTATGAAACTGCTCGGCAAAACCAATAAAATTTACGACTCTCTTGAGATGTCGCGTCAAATTAGTGGGTAACGAGCATCGAATTGCCATAAGACTCCGGATACGGCGAGAACGTAATTCAATCACGTTTGCTGCAAAGCGTCATACGTCGACCTACGACCGAGAGAACTCGGTATCGAGAGGATTAACGTGATTAATTATTTTATCGAATGTAACGCCATATCGATAACGGGCCGTTGAAGCGTTTTAACGGTTTTCATTTCAATGGAGTGGTGAATATCGTGAACGAAACTGAATCTTATATCACTTGTTCTTCTTCGTAAATACAAGCAAGGCACATGCCGTGTAGCTTTAGTATGCCCGTATTCGTGTACGTTAAAAACGCAGCTGCGATGCTAACGATATTATAGTTGAGCATTTAGAAGATTACAAAATCTCGTCGCTTTTGTATGCTATTGAACTTTATCGGACTTTGCTTGTTCACAATTATTCGCGAAAGGTTCCGTGCATCGAAATAAACATTATCATACGTGACAATAGGTATTTTGTATTATAGGAAACTGTGTCGCTTGGCAAAAATATTCAAACAGAGATAGGAAGAGAGAAAATACGATTTGTGCAGGCTTATTACTTCAAACCGTACATATCGTTATTTTCTGAGAAGCTTGTTTCATTGTATCTTTAAAGTAGCTCTCAATTAGTCTTGACATAAAATATACTAACTTCGCGATGGAATTTTATTTCAATAGAAATAGCTTTATTACAAGATATACGAAGACTTCCCTCACTGATATAATACCATCGACATCGAAATCACATAGAAATTATCATCGGATAGAGAAATCTAGTTATAAATAATTGGGTTTCAATTTCTAACTATTCTGAGAGAGAGAGAGAGAGATCAAATCTCAATACAAAATTTCGTGTTCGATTTTCGGTACCTCATCGCCAATCGGATCGGCGTTCTCTTTTAGCACTAGCTTATTCTCTTTATTCCCTTTAACGTTATTCTCTTAGAGCAAACAAACTCTTACCTTGATCTGCAGAGGCCCTTCTCGGATCGTGCGCTACCAAGCTCGCCTTTGTGACTCTTCTGTCTTGCAAACCGCCAAGGCTGCCTCTCGGAGTTCTGTCGATCGTGTCGAGATCGATACCTCGACGTGCGCTTCTCGTCTCTTCCTCATTAGCACTGATCGATCCTCTGGGCACGTCGTTCAAGCAGATGCTCCCTCGCGAGGATCTGTTCATCTCATATGGAGTGATCGAGCTTCTTGGACTCTGATTCAAGCACTCCGAGGCTATGGAACCTCGCGGGCTTCTCTGCGGGCTACGATCAACCAGTTCCATGTTTGTCATGCTTCCACGAGGGCTTCTTGAAGAATTGGGTATCAAAGAGTGTCGAGGACTGCGGGGAGGAGGATTCCCATTTTCAGACATCAGGGACGTCCTCGAGCTGGTCAGAGGAACGAGACTGTTCCTCGGGCTTCTATTGTGAGTAACGTCCGGTACCAAGGAATTTCTGGGACTCAAAGGAGCTTCCGGAACCAAAGAATGTCGCGAACTGTATAACATGTCAGGTGCCAAGCTGGTATCTGGAACCAAACTGTTCCGAGAACTGCGAACCCCGTTACGGGAACTTCTGTAATAATCGTCCGGAACCAGGGAATTTCGTGAACTGCGACTGATCTTGTGATTGTACATGTTCCGTGTGTCACCATATTGATCTCGTTCCAGCAGAGGCTTGTGGTGCACGGGCTGAAAGATAAAAGGCATATCCTCGAAATTGACGAATGCAAAAGAAAATCGTAAGAATATAATAAGCGCGGGGAATCTCTATGGGGGAATTTCGCTGATGCCAAGAAGTTACAGGAGATTCGGGTCGATCACAGACTACGATATAACCGTGCTCTATTTTTCACCTCGACTTTGCAACCACGTTTCTAACCAATTAATCATTGCGAGGCGGGGGACAAGTGTGACAGGTAGAACAAGGTACGTCGTTCGACAATTATTTTCAAAGATGGTTCGCGTATTGGCACACGTCGAGCTCGCTAAGAATACGTTTTTCCCTGTGAGACGAGCTTCGCGGATTTCTAGAAAGTTTAGAAGCCACGCTCCATCGCATTTAAGCGTCGGTGCGCGTTGCTCGTCGTGTGCCTGTATCAATTTAGATTTTGTACTTTCTCGCCTCTAATTCACCTATGCGAGGTACGTGAGAAATTTACAGATCGTTTCGTGTTTGAAGTTTCCGTACTACGCGATACATCAGCTTGTGTTTTCATTAGCACGCTCGTATGACTCGTACGAGTCTCGTTGTTCATGCAAATTCACAGGATGCGAAGGTAAATCTAAGTAAATCTAAATAGATAGAATAGTCAATTATGAACAACCTCGATGTCGTTTCCCATTGATAGAGCGATATCGGGCACGATACTGCCTCGCGGGGAGCGTTGACGTTCCATAGTTCCTCGAAGATTCGTCGGTGGCAAATCGATAGGTTTATCGGTTGCAACGCTGGCGCGTCGTCCTCTTGGTCCGGCGATCGGCGACGTATGACCAAGATTAGTCATATTGCGCGACGCTCTAGAGCGTCGAGATGATGTGCTTCGATGCAACATCACAGAGGCATTTTCTCATCCCTGAAAAACGAACGTAAAAAGAGATTTTTAAATTCTTAGTTAGATGAAATTTAATGAAAGTAATTTCCACTGATTCAATTTCTACCGATTGTTTTTATCTGCGTTGGAATAAAAAAATTCGCAGAAGAGAGTCGTTATAATTTCTTCGTTTACAATTTCTCTGAACATTTCTCAACAAACTTTCTCAACTTTAATGTGATCGATAATTGACGATATAAGAAAATTTAATAAATGATATTGACGTGCGAAATTTCAACTTGGGACAAATGACATTTTATATAGCGCGCGGTAACGCATTTCGAGTCAAATATATTTCTTTTACCCCTTCACATCGATCTTAACAAATATTTTCTCTATTGCTTATTCGCCAAGTCACGTTCGCTTTATTAAATTTCTCGATTAAATTTCACGAAGAAATCTCATGTAAACAGAGAACTTCGTGTCTTTCTCGACTGATAGGCACAGTAAAGACCCATAAAGTACTGGTTAACGAGACCATTTGACGAAATTTCGAGAAACGGAAAGCTAATCAGCGTGCTTTACTTCTTTTATCGAATATTTTTACTCGGTCAGCATGCGAAGTGTCCACGAACACGAAACGTACGATCGTCGGTATACGCTTAGCCTGGAAAAGATAATCAACAGTATGGAATCAATTTCCCGCAAGGTACAGAACACGCCAGGTACGTAATAAACCGGCTTTTATAAAGATGACCCAGATACGTACGCGTCGCGTTGCATCGCTCAACGGTTTCGATTCCCTGGCTCGTGATCGCGACGAATATTTCCATGGAATAGCGCGAGAAATAGGTAAGCGAGCCGTGATCCATCCCAACGATTAATCATAAACGTGACCGATCAACAGGAGGAAATAGGTCCTTTATCTAATAAAAGCTATCTTTCAACCATCAAATGAACTGTAATTGAATTTTCACGTTATTAAGTTCGTTGAATCACTTCCGTTCTACCAAACGTAATCAATGATAGGATAATGCTTGGTTTGTAATTGGAAATTTAACACGATCGAGAATCGAGATATTGAGATGATAAATGAAACAAATGGCGGGCAAATAAAAAAATAATCTTCCCGTAGAGAAGCATGTAAATTTGATGTATACGATGAAACGTTAGAACAACGTCGACTCTACACAAAGCGTATCATTGTGAATCCATAAAATTTCCATAAAAGATCATGAATTGATCATTTTGACAACATTGGTGGTTTTAAATTTGATTAGAGAAATTGAACTATTTCGACTCTTTCAACCGATAAATAACATAAATATCAAAATTAGTAAAAACACGATTTTCGTTTCTATTGAAAGTCTTACCTTGTTTGTCATTTCAACCCCTTAATTGATAAATCTCTGGTCCCTGTAGTATCATGCGAATCGTAATTACGTATTCAAACTATTCGAAAATGATATATTTTAAAAGTTCTTCGTAGACTCATAAACACGTCGAATTTCATAAAAATATTTCTCGAGACTAAATCTA
Source organism: Bombus confusus (assembly GCA_014737475.1). Lineage (NCBI taxonomy): Eukaryota > Metazoa > Arthropoda > Insecta > Hymenoptera > Apidae > Bombus > Bombus confusus. The sequence continues at coordinate 6,461,875 of JACXIV010000035.1, forward strand.
CTCAATGTTACAACGATATAAACATAAAGCGCTTTTTATTCGTTTTACTTCTTCAGATTGGTATACTTGTTCACTTCGACAAATCTTACGAAGTCGTAATAAAGCGATACACCCGAGAGCGAAGCTTTTTACCCGAGAAAATTGCATTCCGTGCCAGTCATCGGATATTTAATAATCCGCCGCTCGTAGCATTAAGCTCGACAGAGGATGCGTGGTCATTGGTAATTAGTGTTCTCGACGCTTTTTTTCGAAGGAGAAACGGCAATGATTTACGTAAATCGAATGGATATTGCGCGGAGTCTATTGCGTAATCGTCCAACTTTTCTTAAGTATCGTCGAAATGGCATCGTATCGCGAATGTAAGAAAAGAAATATGGAACAGCAGTTCATCCAACAGCACGTGACTTACCGTAGAATTGCTTGAACGCGAATCGAAGTAAATAGAGAGCTTGTGGATGGAAGAAAATTAAAAGGCCTCGATGTTATTACAATATTTTCCGATTTTTAAGTGGGACAATCGAGCTTATTTTTAAGCGATTTGAAATTCTTTAAAATAAAATCTGAAGTAATCTTTCCAACTGTAGAACTTAATTAAAGTACAGTATCGGCACTTAAAATATTAAAACTGTTTCGGGCGCAGATGTCGAATAACAGATTTCGATACCCTTGAAATACGTTGTCAAGATCACTATTCTGATTAACTTTGTCTTATATGCGTAACGTGTGATCGGTTTTAGTTTTCGAGTTGTACACAATGTTATGTTTGGCAGCGCGCATGTATTGGAGAAAGTTGTTCAAGGGTATCGAAATTTTGCAGATTACAATTTAGTTGATCATCTTATTTGGCGTGAAATTGTAAAACTGTAAGGTCGTAAAAGAGAGGTCTACAAGCTCCAATTCGAAACTTGCTAACTCTGTAATATTACTAGTTGATCAATAATTTCGCAGGAGCGCCAAACGAGGGAGGAAAATAGTACGTTTCTGTATGCATTAAAGCAACGTGTTTTTCACTTCGTTTCATACTGACCATCGTCGTTAACACACGAACGTGACTCGATTCGCCGAATCGTTAGGACACCGTTCGTTTTATTGGCTGCTGCAAATGAAACAAGTTATCGAGCAGTTTTTCGAGTCTGTTCACCATGAATGAGATACAGAATTAAGCGACTTCTCGAATTAATTAGCATTTTGCCACGGTAAAACTGTTCACCTGGGGTAAATAGAAAGAAAAACTTCACTGAACTGGTCTGTGTCCGCTGCTAGACTCGATACCTTGAGAAAAAGTTCACCAGGGCCTTAAATTGAAGCTTGGAACGCTAAGCTGTTGATATATAATGTCATTGGCAGAAAACTGATATCAATAACCAAGTACTCAACGAAATGCTGACTTTCGTGGATGTTTCTACGAGAAGGATCGACGAAACTTTGAGTTCTGTTGAATTTTCATCAAACTTTCCAATATAAAATTAATAAGCTTGGGTTGAAGATAAATGGCTGGGGTAATACGAAATCACGTCGGCAACGTCGATTCGTTGCGCTGCAAATGATACACGCCCGACTTGAAAATATAGTAATCGATTAAACTCGATCGATTACTTTATCACTATATACACATACGTACGTTCTTCACATTCACACGTTCGTTCACTTTACCGGCCTACTTCGTTAACGAAATACTGTGTTCGTAGGTAATAGTTTCACAAAGGTAACGATGATCACGATAAGAGAAAGTAATGCACTTCTGCTGCTTTTCGTGTCCAACGTTAAGATTATTAAGAATATTCTGCGATATTAATCGTAAAATGGACGTTTGAAGTACTACGGAGGAATAAAGTATACAAAGAATGAAATATTGCCAGCAATAATAATTCAACTACTAAATGAAACAATGTAGGAATATTGTACACAGAAAGTGTTACGGTTGAATGACGTGGTCTGCTACCTGTTAATTGCAGCAGGGGCAGGAACGAAATTCGTGCCGCTCGTGGTCGATACAATTACATTTTTGTGCAAGCCGTTCCCTAGTCGGAAATGAATTAACCAAACGCGGCCAGTGTATTCCAGTCGTTAATTGTTCCGATAACTCGTTATTATACAGAACCACGTCGATTATCCCGATATATCATAATGCGTTTTCCAATGCGTCCCACGCTCAGTAATAATCGAAACGCACGATCGTGTCTTAGCCTGTGGAAACCTTAAATCTCGGTGACTTTTTGTTCCATTTCAATTCAATTAGCGATAGTTCCCATTAACGGATTGAAAGTAATACGATATCTTCAAAAACATTTCGTATCTCGGCAGTGATTTCGCATCAAAAGGCGATATGTAATCCGCCGATTGATTACTCTGCCTTTTCATTACGTTGAAATCGGCAGGCCGAGAATTCATCTGGATTTCTTTAGAAGAATTTATAGTTTCATCACGTCCTATGAAAACACTCCATTTTACTCATGCAGCGACATTAAGATGAAAATATATTAAGAAGACTTTGCTTATCGGCTTTTCCTCCTGTGATCTTCATATATTATTGCACATAAAAATATCGTGCAGCTTTGCAGAAATGCCCATTACAATTACTCGACGGGAGGAACTCGATCGACCCATACGAGGATCAGCACAATCATGCCTCATCTTCTCGTCTATCTACGCTCATCCCACGGAATTTCTTCCATCGTTTTCCCGAAATCCATTTGTCTCCGCCGGTGGCGGAGGGCTGACGAGGGAAACGGGCCGATGAGTTTAACGGCACGGAATCGGGGCCAATTTCAGCGAGCTCTGGCAGCGCGTGCATGGTGCTACGGTTCGTCTCAATTTCTATTGCCACTGGATTACTCAGAAGACGGATTTTTCCAACCGGTTTCGGCCGTCACGAAGGCGAAGATAAGTGCGTTTCAGACGAACGGCAATGAAAAATTCAGCGTGACGAACGCGTGAAACGATCGTTCGATCTTCGTTAGAAGGGAAGCTGCAGAATACGGCGAATTTCCGGGAAGATCGATGCGTCCCGTTATCACAAAAGTTGGTAATTTAACCCTTCGGGATGAGGATTTTCCCCACCAACGAATACGATAACGTAATAATACGAACTACAATACGCTCAAGTTAGAGAAAGTGAAGAATGTGGGGAGGAGGAATTACGAGCTATGTTTTCCACTCTTCACGGGGAGAAGGATTTAAAATCCGGCTCTAAAATTCTTCCTATTTGATTTTCAAGGCAAATATACTCTCTTTTACTCTCCATATTCTTCGTGATTTCAGAATTGTTGCTTGGCGGAATATTAGAACGTTGTTAGGGACTTTAGCGGGCGTTGAGGACGGTCTGGTCATCCGCTATGAGGAAATTGCTTGAGAAATGGAAGTCGAACAAGGTGGATGTGTGAAGGCTGACTGCTTCTATCTAGTAGGAAATTTATTTCAATGGCCTGGTGGAAATGAACGTCTTCGACGTGGCAGAGATTTTAAATTCTCAGCGAGATAAGTTCCATCGAGCGCTCGTTCTGGTGTAACGATTAAAAATTTATGTTGAAATCAGGCGCGTTTCTCACTAGTACGACGTTATTAATGGTAACGAACGGAGGTCCTCGTACGGAGTTTGGGAACCATTTTCTTTTCGAAGAACTGCAACTAATTGAAATTATCGACGTCCATTCTTTGCGGAGAAATTTCCAACGGCCAGACAGAAAGAAAAGGAAGTCGCAACGATATTTTAACGCTAATTGCCTTAACGAGCGATGTAACGATCGATCAGCTAGACGTTATATCCTCGGTATAGCAAAAACGAGATTTCAGACGTGAAATAACAAAATAAACAATCGAAATCGATAACATTTTAATACAGCCTTTTTCCCTGGAAATAAGCTGCTTTCGATAAACTCGTATAGAATAGAAGAATGAAAGGAACGGTATAAAGATAGACTCTTATTGCCTAACGTTGATCCCACCAGCGTATTTTTCATATAGAACATCGTTTCCGAATTTCATGCATTTCAAAGATAAGGAAAGAACGGCATTGTTAAAGGGAGAAAAAAGGGGGATGAAAAAGAGCAGAATAACGCTCTGGCATATCCGTGTTGTCGGATATTTATCTGGCAAAAGGGGAATCGTGACAATCGGGTAAAGTTGCACGCGCGAGCGAAGGCCACAGGCAATCGACCGAAACTTCGAGCGCTTCATCTGTTAAACGTCTAAATGCCACTCTCTCTCTCTTTAAACGGTTGTCCGACTGGCGGAGGTTTTCATTTGAAAAAAGTCACCGGAACCCATTCATTTACTTTTACGCCAGCAATTTTAATCCAGCCGAAAAGATGAAAGATGCTTATCATGACGTAAGCTCCATTTATTTCTTCTTATCCGTTCTAGGAAGCTGAGTATCGCTGGATAGCTAGAATACTAGCCAGCAGTAAAAAAAAAAAAATGATCGAACGCCGATTCGAATCGTTTCGCAGGTGAACGCGTTAAGGAATTTCACGTCCTTATCTATTTGAGATTTTTATCTCTGTAAATCGAACATTGTCGTATGATAGACGAAGGATTTGAATGGATCGGATCTTCCTGCACGCGATCAGTAAATGGAGCGAAACGGAATCTTCGTTTCAGAAATGAGAATCTTAATCCCCGTTCCCTTTAGCCCGTCTTTTATTTCACCTTCTTTGACGCTCCCGTTGGAATGAAAAGTTGGCGAAGCAGCGTAGAAATTGCGTTCGAATCGCATTAGTCCCGTCGAGTCCAAGTACTACAACAAATGTAATTCGGGCCATTAGCTATTCAACCTCGAGTAGCGCTCGGAATTTATACGAATGACCTGAGCGGAGTTGCGTTAATCCACGTGGCGTACTTTCCGCTTTTAACGTAGGTTTACAAATAATTCCAACGATGTCTGTTTAATCTAATGCGTTGTACGGCGCGGACATTTTAAACATTACATTCGTACGGAAATGGTTGCCGTTTGTGAAATAGCGGGAATCAATGCGCCGTTGAACATGTAATCTTCCATTAAAAATCGTCATTTAAACGTATTGTTTAATGTGTTTCGTTGAAACCCATGTGAAGGAGAACGTGCTGAATAACAGCAGATAAGGATTCCGATAATGCGTCGACACGCAACAATTTGAATAATATCTGAACGGAACTGAATGGATAGCGTAATTATATGAGCTGAAATTCGGCCATATCCCACGAACTTTGCATAATGCAAACACGATGCACATAGGACCGTGAGTTTCTCGGTGTTCGAGTAATCCGAAGATGGGCACCGGAGTACGGTTTTGCGACGGCCGCTAGATGAACCGGGATTCCAGCGAGTCGCCGATAAACAACGTTTAATTTACCGGAAAGTAAACTGGTATTAAAGTTACAAGGGAAGTCAACGAATTCGCTACCTTTAATTCGCTGATTCTTTGTTCACGTCAACAATACAGCATTGAATTTCGTAAAATACCAGAGATAACGTATTCCACGCTCTGCTATACTACACTAGTATATATACATATTTTTAAATATAAGTAAAGCATTGAAATGATAAAAGTCGTAAGTATCGAAAAAGAAAAAAGAATAGAAAACGATTTGTTTAGTGGGAGATAATATAAGTTTTACGTGGAATAGCACGAAGAGATTGCAAGGGCTAGAGTAATTAGAAAGGAACCTATATCGCGATGGAAAATAAATTTTGTATCGTATCTCCGAATCTGTAAAGATGGCAAACGCTAGAACGATCGATACTGTCCTAGGGATAAAGAATGTAAGCGCCAAAATGAATAGAAATGTGTGGTTTATTCCTATTGGAAATCTTCACTTCTTGGTTATGACATGTAAAATATCAACACGTTCATCGTATGGCGATCACAATATCACACTGAATATATTAGAGGCGATATTTATATTTAGGGAGAAGTATAGTACATCGTGCTTTCAAGTATGACTCACTTTTCACCGAGGAACGATAAACCGAGTATATTTAGAATCATGCAATGCTGCACCAAAATGTATAATCGGTCGCATGATTATGGCGAATACTGAAGAGCTCTCGCGGCCTGAGTCGGATTCGTCGGAGGTTTGTCGAGCAAGAGGTTCTTGCTACCTACGCCTTCAATTAGCTCCGTTTTTATGTATGAGCACCGTTCCTGAATTTGTTTTCGGTGAAAGAAAGGAACCTGAGCCAGGTGAAACTACAGTCACGTTTAACAACAAAGCGAAAACATTTCGCCTGCTGTTTCGCCTTATCGTAAAAGAACGATGAGGCGTGTAAGAACACGAGTACTTCTGAAGGTTGTATTGCTTGCTCGTGTATCAAAGTTTCCGAGATGCTGAATAAAAGCTGATGCGTCTGCAACAATCATTTGTCTGCCTCTAATTGCGCGGAGAATGCGAGTTAAGTTTGCTCTTATACGCAAGATTACATCGCTCAGGGCTACATTTTCTCTTTGACGTGGAATACTCGAGTACCTATTAACGATGGTAATTAATTCGGTTACTGAAATTATTCAAATTCACGAACACGATTATATTGATGCAATTCTTTACCTAATTTAGTCACTCTATTACTTCCAAACGCCGTCATTTCACAAGAAAGGAAAAACACGGAACGTCGTATGTTGCTCGTGGTATGTGAATTGGAAAATTGTCAGTCGAGAGCGTTAAACGTTTCGATCCCATTAGCGATACAAAACAGAGTACAATGTTATGCGCCGGTTAAATTTTAAGCTATTTAACTGGAAAACGAGTAAATTTGAAAAGCATTGACGAACCGATTGCGCGTTTGCATTTCCTCCCTGTAAATGTAACGCGTAACTGATTCTATACGACTTGGCGTACTGACGATTCGCGATCGATATTGTGCAAACGGAAATAGAACGTAATGCACTTATTTTCTATCAAGCCGATTGATAGCCGTGGTCAGACGCGATAGAGCGCCCCGAAAAATCGTGTTGTCGGTACAACAGTATAAGTCTTTCACGTGTCAGCTGGTGCACTATGGAAGGCATATCCAGCACGAACCGAGGAGCTGGTGACTATCATTTTAGATTCAGATGAGCTTGTGTGAATAGACCTGCTGTCTACCTTACGGCCGTTTTAGTCACAGATATACACGCACTTGCCACTTGCTATAAGAACATATGTTTTCTTTAAACGGACGACCGAGTGAAAAGTTCTCGGTATATAAATGAAAAATTTCGCGTCGCAACGCGGGTGTCCCGCATCACGACCGCTCATCCATAAAACAGTAGATCGTATGCTGAGATCGTGGAATGGATAATTAGCGTATATTATACGAGAATCTTAATGCATAGTCAAGCGTGTTCGCATATGAAGTATACTTCTCGTACCGAATTCGTATCGCTATTTTCCCTTCTTTTTTTTTTTTTTTTTTTCTTTACGACGCGTCGAGAATCTATGCGATCGAACGAGATAACACGTAAGTCCGAGCACGTTTGCAGAGAAGGTAAATAGTAAAAAAACACGATTCTAGTAATAAATAAAGGGTCGTAAGTTTCGATATTAATGGAACGTACGCGAAGCTAGAACTTTGAGAGTTAAGTGCACCGTGTATTTCCGAAATTAGTCGATTAGTTTCGCGATTCGCGTTTACGGTTCCAGCAACCGAAGAATCGAGGATGAATACTTCGAAGAGACGATTGCATACAGAGAGGGTGATTTCGAAATACGCTTCAGAAAGCAAGAGACGGTGCAACGTTGCGAAGCTTACTATGGAAAATCTTAGGAAATCGCGAGAATCTTTTAGCGTAATTTGTTGCCGGGGCATGGGCACACGTTTCACCGTATTACGTATTCACGGATGTAGAATGTTAATAGTGGAGGTCCTCTGCTTCGCATTTCGTTTTCAAAACGAGATGAAAAACAAAAAATGATATTAATAGGCTTTCTCTAAAAAGCTTGTCATTAAACGAAGAAAAGGACTGGATCCCTTTGACCGTGTCTTCTTCGTCGTGATTTACTTTAATGAATTTTTATTAAGTAGCGTAAAAAATGTCGAAATTGAAGAGATAGGATTACAAATTTTATTCCATTCGTCCTTGATATATCCATGAAAATATTAAATCTTCTCGAGAGGCCAATTAGTTTGCTTCCGTAAGTTAAGCTATATGCACGAAGTACACGGTATATAGTTTATATTTTTGTAAAGGAATATTTGTTAATACCATCAATGAAAATAATTTTACATCGCTATTAACGATGTCGCTTGGAATAACGAACAATGCCAGACGTTTAATTTTATCTGGAAAATTTAGTCGGAGAAGAAATTTTTATGACGGGATTCATTAAGAGAATCTTGATCGTATTTTGGACGAGAAACGCATGATGTTATAAAGGCTGCGGGCGGAAAAAAATATTCTGTTATCTTTCAAAAACGAATTCATGTTGAACCATCTGCGTAGAGCTCGATCAAAGGATTGCAATATGAGAGAAAAATTTTCGTGAAAAAGAAGAGGAAAATTAATACGATATAGCGATTCTTTCTCAATAGAAACATGCAATGTATTTTGCATGTGGGGCCGGATTTTGCAAGTACCGCGCTTCAATGTAAAAAAAAAGGTACGTATACAGATAAATGTTAATAATGGACATGGCACGATTACTCTTCAAAATCCATTGAAATTTCTTCCATTAGGATATCATTACAGGCATATGTTCCGTAAACATAATTTTATTTGGCCTCTTCATTCCCAGCGCACGCTTAGCAATTAAATGCAATCAATCGTTGTACCGGCAAAATTAAAAGGAATGCGAACGTCCCTACGATTTCAATTCACTATCGCGAACGGAGAATTTCGTGCAATCAATGCTGCAGTTCGATGAATTTCACTCGAATTAGTTTATATTAATTCCTTTAAACATTCTTTCTGCTATTTCTCCCTTTACATTGCGATGAAATCCTCGCCTGGCTTCTGTGTCCTTACTCGCTCTATACTCGGACCACCCTAAAGCCACGAGATATCTACGTTCTTGACCCACTTGTATGTTGAATTTTTTATCGCAAAAAATTTTCCATTTTACCAGCGATATCTAAGCAACGAAAATTCGCGATGAATGGTAATTAACGTAATTAGGACAAGACTTTAAGCGCATCAAGAACAGGATCAACGCCCAAACATATTCCCTATGTTTACAAACGCTTTTAAAAGAGAAACCTGCTGCGCGAGGCATAATTATATGTCAGGCATTTGGCTTTTTCCATTGAACAACTATAGCGTGCGGCTCGTCCCCGAATTCTTTCATGGACCACCAAAAAACGAGCGGTTTAATCACGTCGATTAGACCCGCCGTGCCTTAGAGGTTGCTCAACCAGCTCGTTTGGCTTATTTACTCCTTTCCGTTTCCGTTCTCGTGTCAATAACATCTCCGCGAAAAGTCAACACTAAGTGTCGCTATTATCAGAATCGATCTCCCGTTCTGTGCCACTAAGCCATCCATTCGACGTGAAACGTAGGCCATTTGAGAAGCTGGTTTCACCTCGAACCAAATTCTGTGTTTTGCCCTTGCCAAAAGAAATAACGTTCTATAAGGTCACCTAATGTTCGTGGCAATACGACGATCTAACGTAATCGAAAGAATGAAACGTAGTTCCCTTTAGAGAATACCGAGGGGCTAAAATTCCGGAAAAATTACAAAATAACGAGCACGAAAAGAGTTCGAGGCGATTATTATTTGAACGACTCTTCTGTTGCAAAATCAATTACATCAAGAGGCATGCACTCTACGACAAGCAGCTCGACAAACAGACTTTTCAAATCGACTTACCTCCGTGTACGAAAACGGTGGTAACGCGTTCATGTCCACCAAGGAGTACGATCGCGAGGTATCACGTTCTCCCGTTGGTATCATATGTTAAAATAGTTTTAGCTCGCGGGCGGGCAGAAGGCTGCGAACGGAGGCGCACTCGCTTCTTCTCGAAAGGGTGCCTGACAACAAAATTTAATTACTCGATGTCGATAGAAGATACAATTTAGACTTTCTATTCGATTCTGACAAAGTATCTCGGGGGTTGATGTGTTTTCGTCGCGGCAGCCGGTCGCAGCACAGCTTATCGCAGTCGCGGCTTGGAGCAGACTGAACGCGCCCCGCAGCTCAGGCCAGCGAATAGTACGACGCGCAGAACGGAGACGCTCTCACTGATACGCCCCGTGATTGTGGGCTCAACCTTAGAAGCGATTCTACGAAGATTGTACGACTTATCGACCCTTTTGCGATTGATCTTAATTTATTAAAATCGTTTGGAAGTATAGTAGAACTTTTAACAGAATCATGTATGAAATGGCTATTGAGTATACCGTAAGATGAGAACTGGTGAGTTCTATTTAAATTTAGAAGAAACTGAAACTGTCTTATCGAAGAAAAGGAATATAATTCGTATAATAACTATCGGCAGACGTTGTTTAAAAACATTCCATGTACATAATTTATTTCGTCTTTGGAGTTTTCCATTCTTGAAGAATCACGAAACATTCACGATAGTACCACGATATTGATATTAATCGGATGTACATTATGAACATACCAGATGAATTATTTGTCTTGAAAAATTATGTTATCCAGCGACAAATTCCCTTCCGTTTTGTTTAAGCAATGCGATAACGTTACAGCAGCACGACTCACACTTTAAACAAAGTTGATTGTAGGTTAATTGATTTATTCTCATTTTGCATTTTCTCGGTTGACAATCGCTTTATCCGCGCTAGAGTTTCCAGGCACCAGCAGAATGAAACTTCGCCTGTCCTAAAGAGTTTTGGAATGTTTAATAGCTCTTCTGTCTTTACGGGAGCCGATTTTTTCGTACTCCATGAATTTTTCATCTACTATGAATCTCCTGCACCGTAACTTGGCACAATTTTGAATTTCTCCGCCAAGCGCTCTGAATTCTTACGAAACGATTGCGTACGAAAATAAACACACGATCGTTGTTTGCGTATCTCATCTCTTTTCTAGCTAATTGATTTTCAGTCTGAGTGGGCCTATGAGAGAATCGGATCTTTCGTTAAAAATACATCGCAGCGCGTTACAAAGAAACGGAAAGCAGGAAAGGAAGTAGTATTTTAAAGTAGGTATTGCAATAAAGGGATTATTTTTATGCGACCTAAAGGTCGATCCTGCTGCTTTGAAAGGAATACAGTTTGACCAGCATGATCGATGGACTTTCGTAATATATCAAAGAAAATTACCGTGGCATCGGTTATGCATAAATACCGGAAGCAACGAAATCGAGCGATCGTTACGATCTAAGTAAGTAGGATTTAAATTCTCCTTGAAATTTTAATGTATGTACACCCGCAGCATTTTTATTGGTGAACGCTTCATGCTTCGATAAAATTAGACGTCTGGTTATTTTTTTTTCCCCCTGGCTATACCGTTGTTTCGAAAACACGACACGATAAACAGGAAATCCTGTAGGAGCAAGGGTTAATCGTTTATTTTTTCTGAATAATGCGATCAAATCATCTTTTTTTTTTTTGTATATTTTTCATATAATAATTCTCGATGCCCGCGAGACTTTTAACGGCTAAATAGCTGAACGGACGTTCTTTGTACGTCGCGACTACAGCCTGATCAAACGGTTCGAACAAAAAACGCGTTCCTCTTTGTCTTTTTACATGTTGTACACTTTACCGTGTACACTTTGTGTACATGCCGTTGGTTATTATCGTCACATTTCTGTCTCGTGTACCTATTTCCTTCTTGTAATTACGTGTAATTGCGTACAATTAGATGAAGCGTTTAGTTTATTCCCCGTCAGAGAGATTAAAAAAAAAAAAAAAAAAAAAAAGGAAATTCCGTGTACCATAGCGTTTAATATTAAAACACAACAAATTTTTCGCGATACCTTTAACACGAATGTTATTCGTGTGACATTCGAATGATTCTCCCGTCGTAAGAAGTACGCATAACGTACGCGTGACTCATTCAATATCAAAGACGAAGAAGAAATGTTTATTTCGTTGAGCATAAACAGAGTTTATTTACTGAGATATTTCTATCGGTATTTCTACCGCTTGGAGGCAACAGTCGGACACACGTGGTTACTCGAAACTTCGTAGATATTGGAAATTCAAATTCTTTCGTCTGTATCGCGAAACATACATAAATATACGCCGTACGCCGTTTACAATTCATTTTCATTGAATTGATTAAATACCCATCTGCCTGTTGCGATCGTTCGTAGGAAACTATCTTGAGGAAATATTCTAATTTAAACGTTGCTGTTTGTTTCAGATTTTTCATCGTCATGCCGTCGTGTTGGTTTCTCGCTTTTCGCACTTTGCCACGACCAGTTTCCCATCAGTTTTCACCGCAAACGCGAACCTTTTCGACTCGTCCGCGCAAAATTCTCGGAAAACAAAAAATAAAAAGGAAGAACACCGTTAAATGTCAAACTTTTTCACAGAGGAATTCATCTCGAAACTGATGTTTTGGTTTAACACCGGTTACGTGCTGCGAAAGCATTTTTCAGCCGCGTAATATGAACTTCAACCTTAAACGAAGGAGCGATAGGACGGTAATAGGATAAAAAAAGTTTCGTATCAAATTTCTTTGAGCATTATTTCCTTCGATGCTAGTCAATCTCCTGTAATCTGCATGGCATCCTCAATTATTTCCCTCTGCGATGTGCAAGCAAGGACGTTGCCGATAAGAAGGTAAATCTCATCGCGAATACTAAATGATTTAAAATACGAGCAACACCTGCATTCTCATACGACGGTCGCCTACTTTTAAAATCTGTCTAGTATCGACGTTGCCCAATTAAATCGTTGTTTACGCTATAGAAGGTGGAAATTATCTGACCTTATTCGAACTTCGAACAAGGCCACTTGCACAAGTCCAAACATGAAGTTAATTTCAAGTTAGACTTGTCGTTTGCAAAGGTTCGTTGTCAACTCTATCGTCGGGATTGAATTTCACGAAACCAATTGTACTTGTAGAAAAGGCGTTGCAATTCCTGCTTGACCAATTCCTAATTCACATACGTCGAACGCGATCAGTGCGATCAGTTAATGATTTTTCGATTCGTTAATCGAAACGGAGCGGAATAGTTGGAATCGTTTACAGCGTTTACAGTGTGTCCAGCGAGGTGAATCGGCTTGAGGTTGAAATAAAAATAACGATTTTCAGTGATGCGCTAAATGGAATAAAACGCGGCTGGCTATGTGTAATTTTTGACGCCAATAACTTTGACCAAAAGATTAACGAACCAGAGAAAAGAGCGCGCTTCTATAATTTTGCAAGCGTGACTCGACAATTTCCGATAATGAACAGCTTAATAAAGTGCGCTTTTAGCTAGATCAATTCTGTCCCTGACAGTTGTAATTTGATGCTGTTAAAAAGGTCGATGGTGCCCGCGTTCAAAGTGCCAAGTTTAATGCAACCTACAGTCACACAGATAGAGATATCTAGCAGTGCGTCTAATTGCTTAGAGATTGAATCAGTTTCCCCTTTTGAAATATTTAATTCCACCTTAACGCGATGTTTAAATTAAGTAATTTATTTCAAGATAGCGGTACACACACGTTGTCGCGTTGCGTGCATGGTCATGCAACATTTTTTAGTTATCCACGACGTTTTACTCGGGCGTCACAACACGGCCCGTTGAATATTTCACTTCGTACACACCTGCAGCATGTTACACGTCATTCTAACGCGACCGCGTTTATCATACGGCTTGTCCCAATAATCGAAACCTCGTAAACCTTTATTATTTTCGTAGACGATTCAACGATTGCTTCACTCTATGCTAATCAAAAGCAGCGTTCACAATAATTACACAGTAATTATGTAATATCTGGAAGCACAGTGACAAAATTATTCGAGATTCGTTTAGAAGTTGGTCGAAAATTATTCGATATCGTTAGAATGTTTCGGTAAAGATCATATAAGGTTATTTAAAAGAGATGCAAAATCATTCTAAGATCATTTTAAGATCTCCTGAAGACCATATAATATCGTTTGAAGCTTGCTCAAAGTCTTGCCTTGAAGATTATGCAAACTAACTCGATAGTCTAATTTCATAAATTTATCGTCATCCCTTCCCATTCCATTATTGTGTATTAGTCTCTAAATTAACACCTATCTCGCGAATGAACGATAGACAAGACTGAAATTGTTCACCGAAGAAAAGGAAACTAGACGATAATACAGAATCGTATGTATGTCTTGCGATTTATGAACTCGTTGGAAATCATATTGGAACAGCCACCAGATGATTTTATTTTTCAACTACGCTGCTTATGTATAGTTCTATCGCAATTCCATGATGCAGTTTTCTCGATCGCCAAGGATCGTATCCAATTGCTATGAGTATCTAAGTAAAGTTGAAACACGGAGTAATTTTCTCGGGATTGTTAATGTACGTTCTTGGAACGTCTTCCGAGCACCGAGCACGAAGAACGCGATGAGACTCTTCCGCGGTGAACACGTCCGTGCAATTCGTCACAGTAAAATTAATTAAAGTACACGTAGAGTCGTCAGCTTACGAGGCTTAGGATTGCAAGCGTAAGAGCCGATATCCGTTTCGTTGATAATTTAATTCTTCTCTTTGCCATGCAAGCGAGTTTCGCTTTGAAACAAAACCAGCCGACCGAATTATCATAAATACTCCAGCAGCCTGACGCATTGTTTGTAGTATCATAATGCTGTTTGCGGGATCGCCAGTTAGCTTACGGCGTGCCCTCATTTCGTTTGTAAACACGCGATTGTTGTTTGAGATGGAGATTAGGTTCGAGAATGTCGTAAACAGTTTTTAAGGATTCAACGAGGAAGTAACAGTGGCTGCAGTGTTACTGGCCCAGTAGGTATGATGCTTGTCGCATAAAATTCGAGAATTTATAAGAAAGTCTGTTTAAAATTTTGTTATCTTAGGAAATTCTGTCGTCGAGAGCCTTTCAAATTAGAGGAAACTTTCCCTAGCACATATTGGGATAATTTCGAATTAGCAGAGGATTTGCTTTGATCATCCACTTATGTTAAAAAGTCTTAGAATATTTGCTGTTTTTTAATTGATTGTGGATTTTTAATTCTTATTTTACTATTAAATTATTTTCTTTATCGTGCAAATCTCAAAATACCTTGAAACTATTCCAAGATACTTGAACAGGCGTATAATTATAATCTTATTGTCAGATAAGTAGCGCGTGATTCTTTTATGTGTGGAACGAAATTCACATCGTTTCAAGGTTATCATCCTCGTTCCGGAATTCGTAAAACGAAGGCAGGAAAGTTGGAATCGGTGACTGAACGATTTCCCATGTCGAGCGGAGGCAGATCGGAATTCTTCTAAATATTTCCCGTTGCCGAACACTGCAAGTATATTCCCTCGGATCAACTGACAATCACGTTTGTTAAAGTCTCTTTAGATTTAAATTACTACATTGCAGTTCATGGAATCGGATGTGCGAAGGATGACGTAAAAGAATGAATCGTTACGCCACTAAACAAGTTTCATTCTCATCGGAATCGAATTTCGATTTCAATCAAAACAGTACTGCCTGCCGGCAAGATATTTGCCATGAAAATGAGCTTCGGAATTAAATTTCGCCCAACACGAACAGACAATCAACTTACAGACTGTATTAATGAACTTCTTAGAAGAATCGATTCGATCCCGTTCGACAAGTTGTCGTTGTCGTTATTTTTATCGTCAATCGTCCCTCTTTTTAAAGAATAAATATCATCTAGCCTACTAACGGCAGATAAATCAAATTTCCTGCACCCTTCATTAACCCTTTTAATAGCTCCGTGCTTATCTTTTTTATAAAGTCACTTCCTCGGCAGAATATTACATTCTTTGTATTATTACCTCTTGAAAGGTATAAGTCTTCTCTATAGATGTCGAATCAAGGATACTGTTAGTATCGTTTTTTCTTCCCTTCTCTTAAAATGCTTCTTCCATTAGCGGTTACTTTGTTGTACAATATCTTCCATTCAACCTTGATGCAAAGGCTGTCCATTTGTTTGTCACCATCTTCGAATTTATTGTTTTCTGTTCCACTTTGATTAAGTTTCGGTACGCTTCAGTAGGATTAAACGATGCCGTTTTTGAAAAAGCACGTATGAATATGAACATTTGTGTATATCTGTTCCGGTTATTTGCCTTGCAAATACGTACAATTGCAACATAATCCGCGCGCGAGTACGTCGCGTGATAATTTTTCGATTCGTTTTTGCTGACATGGATATAATAATATCCGAGAAATTATCGAAAAAGTACACAAAAAATTCGAAATTATTCGCCTCATAAGTTTCGACCGTTACACCCCCTCACGAATAACCAACAAGGAAAATGACTGTTTCGAAGAAATGTCAAGAACGAGCGGACCGGATCTCGAAATGTCGTGAATATTTGAAAGAAGGTGACTGTGACGACCGTCTTATCATGGGGCCAACACACTTGACGCTCCTTAGAGAATAAAAGATATTCCTCCGACCTATTTTCCACGCATTCTTTCGGTCGGTCGTGAAACCGACTCTGCTGACACCGCGCAGATCGCTTCCACTTCGCTTTTCGATGCAAATGTTATTTGGGAAGTTTATTCAAAAATTCCAAGCTGTGATCCCCTGGGAATTGAGGGAAAATTGTATGCAGATCTGTCACGCTTTTATTTCGAACATTTTGATCGAAGAAACGCTAACGACGATTACATGAATAATTTGCCGCCGTTACTTCGTTTTCCAAGAAGAACCTTTTATTTGCACGTTTCTGGATCGACGAATTAATTTAATCGAAATGTGAAATACGCAGTTTCTTTCTGTCTTCCGACACATGATCGTTCTCCGATGGATATGTCGGACATGATCCCATTCAAACTGTTTGTCGGAGCAAGAAATTCAGGCGACGTTATACGCTTGAATTACCCTCGCACGTAGGGAATGCGCGCTACGAAAATTGTAGAAATATCTGTTTCGAGATAGAGAAGCGCTCTCACCTTTGGGACAGCCCATTCTTACATGTACCGTGGTATAGTGTATAGAAGATAAGAACAGGAACGCGAGCGTATTGGATTTAAAGAGGAGAGCATAGTTTCAGGCAGAATGAATTTGCCCCTTCAATTGTCTTCAAACTTGATGACTACCTTGACTCTGCACGTGTATACCTTATGAATACACTTGCTTTGTAGATGGGTACGGAAACGCACAAAGCGTATAAAGTAATATTTCCATAATATCGTTCGCGTTTCCTCGACGTCGCTCTGATAAATACATATGTATCCCGGAGAACACGGAGGTAAGGCGAGGGAGAAGATTTTTCATTTTTAGCAGTGATATGAAATTGCCGAGCGACCGCGGAAATAAAGTTACAAGATTGTCGTAAGATTGGCACGTAAAAATCCGTGTTGCCGCAGTGTTTAAATTATTCATTAATACCACGGACAGTGAAAAGAATAAAGTGGAAAATGGAATTCTCGTGTACCGACAGCCAGATTTTTTTCTTTTATTCTTTTGGTACAGCCAGCAATCTGTCTGCGGTCAGCTTCCGTTCTCAGTCCAAAGCGAAAGGACAGAACTCTGATCGATCGTACAGGGTCGACGACGTAGGCACTATCTTTTAATTCGTTCCTTTATTCCTCGCTCTATAGTTCCAAGAAGAGATTAGGCGCCACTTCGTATGTGTAGAAGCATTTTATCCATCTAACCCCTTAAAAACGTATTAGGGTAAATTAAATTCCAAATGAGATGGAAAAAGCGCGGCGTACACTCTCGAAGTTAATTTAATGACGAAGAAGCGTTGCCAAACAGTTAAAAAATTAAACAGGATTGCTTAATTTAAAGCTGCGCAATATCAATTTCCTGGATATGTATTGATTGTTAATTAATGTGCAATTTCCTTGCTGATTTATCTCTCTCTCTTTCTCTCTCTCTTTCATTCTCTCTCTCTTTCATTCTCTCTCTCTTTTTCGTTTAATCGTTGTTCATCCGCAACAGCAGTTAGCCGTAAACGAAAATATAAAAATCGACGAGTTCTATTTGTTTGCAACACGAATGAACATCTCTTTCGTAACGTTGCGTGTCGCGTTGGAAACGCACGTAGCGGCAACTGCGAATATCGATCGAATAACGTTAATTCCTTGATAATGTTTTCCATCTGAATGGACTTTATTCGTAATAGGGCCACGAGATGTTAAGCTTCCTGCCTCAAATTTAACTCTCCAAAATACATTGTTCTTGTAAATAAACAAGCCACTTAATGATAATTTCTCGCTACAAGCAAAATAAATTCAATGTATAAATTCAAAATCGGTTTGTTTCAAATTGAACAATTACTTCCCGGAGGGAACGGCTCGAGCAACAGATTTTTTATTCCATGAAATTCTATTACTATACTTTATTACTGTACTTAAAGTACGAAAAAATCTGCGCTAAGTAAATATCGGATGATTTACGAAAATGTACTATGCGGGAATTTTTTCAGGAAAAGTTTGGATACGTCTACCAACTTCACAAATTTAGTTAACCGAGGGAAAAACTTTCATAAAGCAACTTAGGCGCCGGATAGGATAATCCTTCCTTCCGCGCTGGAAGCCACCATATTACTCGAAATTTTAATCAAGCCCGTTTAACCGTCGATATTCTTTCCCTTTCGTTAAAATAACCACCACGAGAGTTGAAATGGTTGGTAGAAAGAATTCAGGAAAATTTCTTCATTATCTGGTATGCCTTTACCGAAGTATTTTATGAGAAAACATCGATTCATCGAACGGTGAACGCGATTCCCCTTAAGTCCTTCCATCGAGTCTTATGCCTGCAATTATTTTCTCTATCCACCTAACAACGATATCGTAGCTGGAGTAATGATTTTTTTAGCCGTCTGCCAGTAGAATGGCAAGATCAAATTGAGCGAGGATGATAGCCAGATACGTTCGCGGTTGCGAGGCAAAAGAAAAAATTTAGGCAGTTCCTTCGCTTGCTCGTTTCTAAATCGAACGAATATTTGCGATAACCTTAAACCTTTCGATGAGTAAATACAAGGGTCAGTGATCCTTGAGAGTTTCGGATCAAATCGACGCTCGGACTCCACCGATCATTAGGTTAGAACTTCCGGTCTGTGACCTTTCTTGTTTTTACGGCTGGTGAATTTCTGTCGACGATTTTTGTATTTTACGGATCACTGCATTCGAAGCGGCAATTAATTTTAAATGAACTAAAATTAGAGTTTGGCGGAATTCGAACGGAGTTGAAAATTTTATGCGATGTGAAATAAACATTTCCCGAACACGAAACGGTTATACTTTTTAGCGTTGGAAACGATCGAAACCTGTCAATTGTATTGCATGTACGAGAATGTAAAACAGTATGTACTCAACAGTTCAGAGAATTGGACGAATGCCAAGTTCCGTCTATTGAAATAACGACACGTGTCAATGTTTGACCCCAGATACAATTCGGCAGTAATTAAGATTAGTATTCATAGTTGCACGTTGCCATGTATTCAACTGGAACTGTAAGGTATTTTGCGTGTATTAATACGGAAACGTCAATAGCTTACGATTGATCTAGCGACCCAATAATATTTCACCGACAATCGAGTATCCCATGTAGTACGTGTATTAGAACGTTTCACTTTGTCTGACGAATAATGGCCTTTATCATTACGAACGATAACGCTATTCTATGTTCTAGTACACCTGCGCTGATACCAGCCCTGATGGCAGTGTGGACGCCTATGTCGCTATCAGCGAACACAAGTAGCGGTTCGTACGTAATTTTATTGCAACTTTCATCCAGAGCCAAATGCATCGTGTTTGACATGACGTAGCAGCTGCCGCTGTTCTAGAATCTCATATTACGAGGATTCAAAGAGGATATTCTCGGAAGCAACGCGAATTCCACTAATACTATGAAAATCTTTCCAGGAACCTTACACCGATGCTGAGGAATGAAAAATTGAAATAATAAAGGAAGAATGCTGGGCATGTAATGTCAAAACTGCTGCGCTTCAGTTATTTTGAAGAATGTTATGTTCAGTTACTCTACAGAATGGCTTAAATCAAGTTTGTTATTAGCTCGGTTCGAGTTAGCTGAAAAACAATTCGCGTAAAATATTAAAATTGAATTAAGCGGTCCTACAGCTTCTCTTCAACGCTGTCTGATCAATAATGGGCTGCGCTACTGTGAGCGACGCCTAGAACCATGTGTTCGCTTCTTACGACGCTTTTTATTTCGTATCTTTGGAAGTTATAATCTTCTAAAGAAAATCTTTATCTTACAAATACTTCAAAATATTTTCTCCTTTCTACCTTATTCGTGGAAGAAACAGGAAAATTTCTAGTAAATGAATAGCTATGTATGTAATCGGAATCACTCTCAAGTAAATGGTACCAATTACGTAAAGCTTACTGTTTCTCCATCGGGATTTCTGTATATGTCTCCATTGAATACACGCCCGACAGCATGGATTATGCGAACAAAGCAACCAACTGGTTTGTATACGAACTTGTAATTGCAGCCTTGTACGATGCGACAAGTATACCAGTATTCTTGTGGTTGACACATAACCGGTAACTTCATACATTCGTCTTATGGATAATATTAAATCTTTTATGAACGAAATATTCGATCGTTATGTAGTGCAAGGATACGCGTGTATGAAGTAAATCCAGTCCTTTGATTTGGGACAACTATTTTTATATCGCTTTAAGCGGATGAATTCCGTTGATACCTCTCATCAGGCTAATCTGATCATTTTTAAAAAGTTGGAGAATAGCACGACATTATTAGAGACAGACTGCGAGAGTGAGCTTTAAGTCGCGTAAGTTTGTAGGAAACATTTTAACGATATAAACTGTACAGAGGGATTCATTTGACAAATTGAAGTGGAGGATGGCAAATAAGATGTTCGCTTAGATGGCAATTAAATGTTTCGCTTATCGCAGTTCGTTGAGTAACACCAGGCGAGCGGTAGTTCAAGGTTCGAAGTGAGCAAAGTTATGGAATAAGTAGATATTAGTAATTAGACGTCTACCGAGGAACGACGTCGAAAAATGAATTCAAGGTTAGCATAGAAGCTAGCAAAGTTAATACGACGAGAGAATAACGTTATAATTAATTTCGAATTGTCACAGTCGGCAGCGAGGAAAGAATCTTGTATCTCGATCCGTCTATGAAAGTTGGAGAACGTCGCAATAAAACGTGCTCTATGGCATTCCGGATAAACAGAATCTCAATTGTTCGTGCGCCCGCAACTTCAATTTAAGTCTTATTATCTTCACGATTTCATTTTCAATTCTACGTACGTTTGATTCTTGTTGTATTAAATTCATATTGCGCGCAACTTCGACTTGGCTCTCAAGCGGAAAGGAAATCACCGGCCGCTTTTGATCTCAAACTTTTCTACAGCCTCTTCTGGAAGCAAATTCTTCTCAGTCTTCGAAATCTTCCTTTTCAACAGAAACATGCTGAATATCAGTTTGCTCCATGACCTTCGTATCTTCCCTCTGTACGTTGCCACAATTCGGTCTGAGAATTATATACACTTTGCCACAGTGGGGTTTTCATATTCTATTCTTACGCAACGTGAAACATCAATCGCGCTCTTGGAACCTTTGTGATTCGTAGCAAAGAGCGATTTAATATTGCTTGTGTGTATTAATTCCTGTCTCAAGGCCAGAAACCATTAGTATAACATTCAAACATAAAAAATGGTTATTCAACTTTCGAGACAATGACACACAAACGAGGCTTTAGTTTATGGAGCTAATTAAACTCATGACATTGGAAACCGCTACACTTGGCTCTTATGAACGTTACCATAAAATTTTCAAAGAGTGTTTATATTTAGCCTACAGATCTTTTTGCCGGTGTTCGGTATTTTATCGTAAAAAAGAAAAAAGTGTGGCGAGTGGTGTTATGAAGTGCATGCTGATTTATGCTGACACGAGAAGCAATACCGATACGGTGGATCATCGAGAAAGATGCACATATTTCAAGATTTTTTGATTTATAAGTGGGTCACTGGTACCGCCATAGCACTCAATTTTTCCCGGACTGAAGAAATATTGCACTCCGTATCTTTTTACGGCGAGAAAGCAGGCTTGTAACACGCGGAAGGTTCCTTAGATTTTGTCAATTCATTGTTATCATATGGATAGGTATATAATGAGGTGATTCGTGAATAATGGAGGAAACTAGCTACATCGACAAAAATGTTTCAGTTATTTTTCCCACCCTTTGAAAAAATTTAAAATAAAAAAAATTTAATTATATTGTCGGAGGGCGAAAAAAGGATTAAAAGTTTGTAGCAGCAACGTGGCAAGAATTATCGATAATCTCTGTGCAAGTATTTGATAAATTATCGGGATGTAATTGGCGGAAAAGATATATGTAATCCAGATAGAAGGTAATTTGTTGCGAGACCAAACACCTAACCATCAATGAAAAATTTGTACTAATGCCAACATGAGTATCTGACGTATAAAAGAAACTAGTATCATTAACTTCAAAATTATACCTAGTTCTTGAAGTTAATTTCCAGGCAGTATTATATTGTTTATCGGTGGGTGACGAACTCCCTATTATTTTATGTTTGTTAATCGACATACTCTCTTGTTTGATTTTTGCATTTATCTAATTGGTAGTATACTTTCGAAACGTCAGGGAGAATTTGATCGTGTAGTTAGGTTAATTTGTTGTTATATGTATAAACCGTATACTTGTTACAGAAAATAATTATCTATATTGTTTGGTCCTATTTCGTATAAATAAAAATTAGAAAGATCGCTCAGTTTATAACTCGATTGGTTACCTGTTTTGAGGCAAGAGAAACTGAATTTATTTTAAGCTGAAAATAGTCGATCAGAGAACGTATTGAAGAAAAGGCTATTAACAAGTAGAATGACGAATATGCAAATAGGAGGTCAATCAAAACTCACAGTCGCGAAACTGTTTTATTAACCAGCTTCGAGGTACTCGGGAGATTGTAAATAATTCCGGAAGTTCACAACTCACCAAGGAGGCAAGTAATTCTAGAATATATAATCCGCTATACGATCTAAGTAGTTGTGTGAAAATTCACGAAAGCTAATTAAAACTTGCGTTTATTGCAGTGTACTCGAAACAACTTCACGAAAGATAAAAATGATACGCGGACCTCTTTTCTATGCTTTTATATGAAAATGTTCATCGAGAAATACGAGGATAGAGAAGGATTTGATAATCAAACAGGAAGAACAGTAAAATAAACCCACATTCCAAGGAGTCCAATCGAAAAAGTAAACGCTTCCAGCACTCAGAATCTTCGTAACTCGGATAAAACCGATATCTCTATCGTGTCAGCGTAGTTTCCATTCCTATTTACTCTCGCTTTTTACGCAAAGTGGCTCAGGATTTTTCTTATTCATATAATATGTGTGCACAACGTGTATTTTATGATTTATGTATACTTAAAGGTTTAAATTTAGTAGTAATACACTAAATAAATTAGGACAATAAGCTCTAGCGATATTGAAGGTGGTATTTCATAACGTACCAATTTTTCAAGTATAATAGTTTTCTCGGAACGTTTCTTGAACCGCAGCGTTCGAAGAATTAATAAAACAGAGTGATTCCATGGTACTTCATCGTTAAAGTAATAAGAATCGATCGGTGTTTATTTCTTGATCCCGCTGTTGAGTGTGAAAGGTATTAATTTTAAACAAGTTACTGTTTTAAACCAGTGCGGTTCTATGGTTAAACGTTATTCTTGTATTCTCACCCCAAGGTTTACTTATACCTTGTTGCAATTTTTTGCTTGTTCTGTAGCTATAGATTACAAATCGATAACGTTCATGTGGGAGTGATAAACATTCGTGTGCTTCCACGTGTAATAACATACTCTTAATATAGCTTGAAAAAAAGCAATAACGTTGCAATATAAATACTTGATGAAAATACTTGAAAAGAATCGATAGAAACATTATAACTAGAGCTAAAAAAATTGACCTTTATGAAAAGGGTACCTTTATGAAAGAGTGTAAAACCATATGGATAATAAAGAATATACGACTTTGTAGACAAAGAAAAATCTTTTTTAAAACATCTAAGAATAAAAATATTGCGTGTGATACTCCATCAAAGGATCTAAATGAACGTCTAGTGGAAAGACGTGAAAAAAATTAAATTAAAAACTTTAAAAGCAAAATAAAAAGCTTAATCGATAGTTGAACATAATGTATAATGACCACATAATGACATATGAAGTAGCGCCAATGTTATTAAGCTCCACAAAACTTTAATCATTTGTTTCATGCAACTGTTTTTATTGATATGCAAAAAGAGTTTAATCGTGCATATATAAAATATTTTAATTGTGTAATACGTTTCAGAGAGACATAACGAAAATGTTAGTTTTCATAATCTTTTATTTATGACTTTTGATATAAAACAATTCGTTGGTTGTTTCATGCAACTGTTTTTATTGATATGCAAAAAGAGTTTAATCGTGCATATATAAAATATTTTAATTGTGTAATACGTTTCAGAGAGACATAACGAAAATGTCAGTTTTCATAATCTTTTATTTATGACTTTCGATATAAAACAATTCGTTGGTTGTTAGCACAACCTTAACATATCTTCATTTATGTTAAACAATGCGAGTGTACAATAACAATTAAAACTATTTGTTTATCATACAAAATATTAACAGACAACTAATCAGGAAGCTAAATAATTTGTTTATACATTAAACTAGATGAAATACGAAATCATAATAATTTTACGTAAAATTATAATTACCTTGTGTCATGAAGTAATACTTCGTTTTAAATAAAATGTGAAGAACATAAGATAATAAAGAATATACGACTTTGTAGACAAAGAAAAATCTTTTTTAAAACACCTAAGAATAAAAATATTGCATGTAATGTTCTATCAAACGATCTAGATGAACGTCTAGTGGAAAAACGTGAAAAAATTAAATTAAAAAATTGAAAAGCAAAATAAAAAGCTTAATCCGACAGTTGAACATAATATATAATGACCACATAATGACATATGAAGTAGCGCCAATGTTATTAAGCTCCACAAAACTTTAATCATTTGTTTCATGCAACTGTTTTTATTGATACGCAAAAAGAGTTTAATCGTACATGTATAAAATATTTTAATTGCGTAATACGTTTCAGAGAGACATA
Source organism: Bombus confusus (assembly GCA_014737475.1). Taxonomy (NCBI): domain Eukaryota; kingdom Metazoa; phylum Arthropoda; class Insecta; order Hymenoptera; family Apidae; genus Bombus; species Bombus confusus. The sequence continues at coordinate 6,486,984 of JACXIV010000035.1, forward strand.
ATGAAAATGTCAGTTTTCATAATCTTTTATTTATGACTTTCGATATAAAACAATTCGTTGGTTGTTAGCACAACCTTAACACATCTTCTTTTATGTTAAACAATGCGAGTGTACAATAACAATTAAAACTATTTGTTTATCATACAAAATATTAACAGACAACTAATCAGGAAGCAAAATAATTTTTTTATACATTGAACTAGATGAAATACGAAATCATAATAATTTTACGTAAAATTATAGTTACCTTGTGTCGTGAAGTAATACTTCGTTTTAAATAAAATGTGAAGAACATAAACACACGATTTCGTCTGAAACTACTGGGTATTGCTATAACCCGCGAATATGAAACAAATATTCAATTGTCCGAAATATTACGTCCGAAACACCGAAGTCGCTCCATCTAGAGATCGTTTCGTTATCTCGAAACTACGCTTCGATAAACGATAAATCGAAGTTACTCGTAAGCTCGAAAGATTGCCTGTTGCCGCGCTCCATCCAAGCGTAACAATCCTATTTCAATTCGAACGGTTCTTTCAAATGTATATTAACAAATATATCGCGAAAGTTATATATATTTCATTTATATAAATTTGGCTCGTACAAAAAGTACGTAATTCAAGGTTAATGAGGGTTTTCTGCGCGCTAGTGATATTATTATATGTGTATAGAGTTTATTCGCTTTCGCTGCCACCTCCTCGATCCGTACTCGAATGGCGGGAACCAACATCACTGCCCGAAACCGATTTTCTCGACTCTGGAGTAGCAGATCTGGAACAAAATAATCGCAATATGTGATCATCACGGTATCACGGGGGCTGTATTTCGTTTCGGTGAGTGCATTTTAATGTCTTTTTTCTTTACCTTGCCGATTCACTAGGGCTGCGACTTCGAGAGCCACTCTTTGACCTTGAGCCGGAACGCGATCTAGATCTTGACGCAGATTTGGATTTTGATCGGCTTTTGCTTCTTGATTTACGTCCCTCCGATTGTGAACCACTCCTTGATCCTGATCTTGATCTTGACCTTGATCGCGAAGCTGCTTTTCTGGAACCACTAGGAGACCTTGATCTCGATCGTGCACTAGCTGCAGATCCCGATCTCGATCGTACGCTAGGGGCTGAGCGTGATCTCGATCGTGCGCTAGCTGCAGAACCCGATCTTGATCGTGCACTAGCTGCAGAACCCGACCTTGATCGTGCACTAGCTGCAGAACCCGACCTTGATCTTGGCTGCGATCCACTTTTCCTCGAACCACTACGCGATCTTGATCGCGATTGACTCTTCCGCGACTGTGACCTTGATCTCGAGCGTGAACCACCACTTTTCGCTGAAGCGGATCTCGATCTCGACGCACTTTTCGACCGCGATTGACTCCTTGACTTCGAACCTGAACGAGATCTAGACCGTGAACGAGATACGGATCGAGATTGAAATCCTGATTGTGATCTTGATCGCGATCGTGATCGTGATTGTGAACTACTTCTAGAACGGCTTCTAGATTTCGATCCGGAACGAGACCTAGATCTCGATGCACGGGATCCTTCCGAGTCAGACATAATTCGTCTATTTCCACGTCCACGGCCTTCATTACCGCTTTCACCTCTGAAAAACAAATTAATTTATCGTTAATTTATTTATTATGCACCTCAGTATATTATATTCTCATAAAATGAATGATCCTTACCCGCTGGCAATTTTAAGACCTCCTGAATCGCTATCAGATTCGCTCGTCGATATAGTTTCTTTCGATAAAGGCATCTTTCCTTTTGTAGTTTCGGCTGTATTTTTCCGAAATGCTCTGTCTTTCTTGATAATCCCGCCTTTCCTTCCACGTTTCGGCTTGAGCCGATCACTTTCTGAACCTGAATATTGCGAAGCAATATATATATTTTTTATATAATACGCAGATTAATGACGCGTATAATCGAAGATCATGAAATACTATCTTACCACTTTCTCCACTCCCCATTTCTTTCTTGCGCTTTCCTTTACCCTTGCCCCTTCTTTCTTTACGTTCACCACTTGCTTTTCTTTTGCGTTTCTTTTCTCTAGGAGCTTCCTCCCGACCTTCCTCTCTTCCAGAACCACCACTGTCACTAATGTATTGATCAGTGCGTGCTCTTTTTCCTTTTCTCCCAGGTTTCTCTGAAGGCATTTCACCGAATACTAAGGCGTTCTTTGTCTTTTCAACGTATTCTTGACGTTTCTGTAACATTTCCTCTTCTTTTTGTCGACGCATTTCTTCAAGTTTCCGTTGTTCTTCCGTTTGTCGCATTTTAAATGCTTGTCTATACATTAATACAAGATTATTATTATAGTGTTTGATGTATTCCATATGCTAATTATGTTCATATAATTACCTTTCTTCTTCTTGTTTTCTCCTAAGCATCTTTTCTTCCTCGTCCAATCGTCTAGCTCTGGCAACATGATATTGTGCTTGCGATAATAAATCTTGACACCTTCTTGCTTCTGCTTCCGCAAGTTGTCCCATTTTATCTCCATGTGTTGATAGATATTGGAAGTATTTATGTGAGAGTCCCAATTCGTGAACTGCCTGGAGTACTGTTGTTAAGGTGGACTTCTCGTCCTTCAAAATTTGAGTCGCTAGACGTTGAAGGACAAGTGCAATATTGTATAACAAAACAGTGTCTTGTGGAGCTACTCTTCTTGCCTAAATGGATGTAATGAAATTGATTAGTTATTCTTCTTGAATCAATATTAACGATATCAGAGCATGACAGAATGTTTCTTGCTTACCTTTAATAATGTCAATTTTGCTTCTTTTAATTTACCAGCTTTAAAGTAAGCTCTTCCAAGATATTGCAAAACTTCGACATGATGGTATTTATAGAACTTCCGAAGGCAGTTTTCATACTGTAAAAAGATATATTTTATGAAATAGTTGCCGAAACATTATCATATCGTATTACATACAAAACGGAAAATTACCATTTGAATAGCGCTAACGAATTGTTTCTGTTCTACATAAATGTGCGCAATATTCAACCACACATCGCAAAATTCTGCTGTTGCTTCTCGAACTTGAGCAAAAATATCTCTAGCTTCATTTACACAACCTTTATGCGCTAGTACAGCTCCTATTCCATTTGCGGCCCAAATATTTTTAGGATCGTTTCGTAAAACCTATGAATTTCAATATGTATATATGTATAAACGAATAGGAAGATTTATTATTTTATTATTTATTTTTATTATTTATTTATTATTTTTTGCTATCATACTTGTTTATACATAGCCAATGCTCTGTCTTGATGTCGTTTCTCTCGATCTTTATCTTTTCCACTTTGATGCAATGTTTGCAACCAAATGTTGCCCAAAGCAATCAAAGAATAGGCATCGGTACTTGTTGCTGGATTTTTTAAAATTCTTTCGAATTTCTTCTGGCCAGGACCCCATTGCATTTTGACCAAATGCAAATTACCCAAAAGAGACCATGCATCTGGGTGCTCGTTATTTATGCTTAAAGCATCCTTAAACCAATCGGATGCTTCATAAATTTGTCCTTTATCTCGAGCCATACAGCCAAGTCGTAAATAACAATCTACATAGTTTGGATGTTTCTTTAAAATGGCTTTGTATAATTTTTCTGCCTTATCAAATATACATAAAGCTTCGTTCAAACGTGCCAAATTATATGTCGTCGTAACTGCAATTGAGTTATAGTATACAGAATCGTGTAAGGCATCAGCTTTAGAACGTGCCAAAGATTCCTCCAAATTTTTCCTAGCTTCTTGTAAGTTTCCAAGTCTATGATAAAGTAATAAGTTTTAGCCTTCATAGCAGATAAAATAAATTAAAATAAGGAAATATGAAACATACCTATAATGTAGAGCACCAACATTATTTAGAATTTCTGGCGGTATATCAGCCTGGACCTTTTCTTTTAAAATCCTAGTTGCAGTACCATATGCATTTAAGGCTGCATTAAGGTCGCTTTGTTCCAATATTTGAGCCAATTCAATCCATGCTTCAACATCATCCGGAAATTGTTCAGTTACTTTTCGAAGATGATTTTTAGCAATATCACGTTTTGATTGAGAACTTGAATTTGCGTACAGAGATCCAAGAATTTTCATTGTTTCATAATTACCTGGCTGAGCTTTCAACACTTTCTCGAAACATTGTGCTGCCTGTGATTCAAAAACAGTGCGTGTAAAATTTATTAGTTTTACGCTATCACATATAATATATAATAATAATAATAATAATAATAATAATAATAATAATAATAATTATATATATATATATATATATATATATAATACGTTATGCTTACATTTTCTGCATCACCACGATAAACATACATTTGACCTAAGCCAAAGTGTGGTAATACAAAAACTGGAGGCGCAAATTGTGTTGCCTGATAGTAATATTGAAATGCTTGGTCATAGTCACCCTGAAATAGTTAAATTATTTTTTAAAATTTTGGGTATGTATATATGTAAACTCACTTATATTGTACACTTACTTGAACATGAAATGCTCTGGCCAATTGATAGCAACTCTCTGCACGCATAGCCTCGTTCTCAGTATTGTGAAACGCATGGAGGGCTAAGTGCTGTACTTTGTTATAGTCCTTTTTAAAGAAAAAATGATTTGCCAAATGATTCAGCACCATGGGATTTGTAGAATCAATGGTATAAGCTTTAGATAACATTTGAACACCGGATCTGATACTATCAGGCTGTTGTTGATTCAGTTTCAGTACTGAAAGTCCAACTAATGCTCCAACACATTGGCCATCTAACTGTAAAGCTCTTTCAAATGCTAAACGTGCTTTTTCCTGGTTATTTAATTTCATAAAACAATGTCCCATTCCCAACCTCACAGCAGCTGGACAATTTGGATTTGTCCTCAATGCCTTTTTATAAAAAGCAAGCGCGCCTCTATAATCTTTTTTATTAAATGCAATGCATGCTTTTCCCAATAGGGAAGGAATATTATTTGGAGACTGATTTAAAACAAAATTAAATTGGGCATCAGCCTGATCCATCTTATCTCCTTCCAAGAGGCAGAAATAAGCTCTGCCAAGTAAATGATTCTGTAGCACAAAGAAGTATTATATAAATAATATATAAATATTTCCAAGCGCCAAATGAAATACTATAAATGATATATACCTGGTCATACATAATAATCTTATCTGCAGTTGTATATAACAAGGTAGCTTTTGTAAACAAATCTCTCTTTTTGTCTTTATTCTTTTCTCTGTTGGCTTCCTGCACATAATATGCAGCCAACATATCCAACGCACGCATTTGATCTTTTTCATAGTCACGGTAATCAATATTAGCATCAATCCGAGAAGATTCAAGTATTTTAATGAAATCTTCAATTTTGTGTTGTTTGTAATATTCAAGCTACAATGAAATACAATATGTTTAATTTCTCGTTGCTTTTCTATTATACGTATTATATTTCGAGATACCTACAGCCAAATTGACCCAAATATTAAGCTGTGCATGTTCTTGCCGTAAAATACCAAGAACCTCATCTCCTTCTGGTAATTGATCCAAGTATAGTTCAATCACCTAATAGAATATAATTTAAAGTATTAAACAAATAAACCAGCGAGATACGGCGATGGATTTAAATAGATAAAAAGTGGATACAAGATTGAATTTATTGAAAAATTTCAATTAACAAATGTCTAATGTTTAACATTTTACTGTACATGATATAAATGGAGAACATATTGAAAACAATATGAACAAAATAAGATCAATAAATTAGTCGAAAATTATGCGACCAAAACAAATATGAAACAATAGTAATTTATATTTCATATCGAGAACAAATTTCAAGTTATTTAACACTGTTTGTTCAATGTATATATTCCGCAAACAACGCTTCTAGGGATTAGCTACACAAACGCGTCTTCATATCACGGATCTTTGAAGAATCTACAATTACGTGTAAATAATGTACAACAGGGATTGTTTAGCTCACTTTCAATACTTCACAAATGGTAAAATTCAATATTTAAAACAATAATATTCACCTCGTCTGTATCACGAAGTGGGATCTCTATGGAACCTGCCATTACGTTCACTGTATAGCCACTAACTGAAGCGAAGTACACTCAACAGATGTCGTGTCGCGAAAAGACATCGCCATTTTGAAGCGAACATTTATATGAGACAAGAAGTAGGGAGGGGGTTAGGTTGGGTTTAACCTGTGGTTAGGAGGGGGAAGGAAAGAGGGAAAGAAAGAATTTGAATTATTTCTTGTTTATTTATCATTCATTAATTTATTTATTAATTTATTTCAAAAAAATATACACAACACGCGAAATAACGGTTTGACACATGGATGGACTATAGAATATATAAGTACAGTTTAGTGCATTTACGAACAAAGATTGTAATAAGAATCATGAAAATAATTCTCATCGATTTTCACTTATTATTTTATAACAGGAAATTAGTTAACATCCTTCGGTATTTAGATCTAGTAACAATTAGTTGTGTGTATTACATCGTACCATTATCATTTACAAAATATGTTGAGCAACAAGAATGTATTTTTATTCTTACATTTCGATAAACAGTCAAATCAACAACGAAGATCGCGTTTATACGCGACTAATCGATATTTATATTAAATTCTGAAAAAAATCACGACGTTAATCAGAATACCGTGTAACGCGTATATTTAACTTATTTAACTTATTTATCGAGGAGATCTATTTACTCTTATATTGTATAACATCATAGAAACCGAAAGAATGTTCCTTTCTGATCGTTAATTTCGAACTTGGTGTAAAACTTTAACAAGAGCGCACACACGGCAAATCTACACATGTTCTTCGGTTAGCTCTACGTTTTTTGTGCGTCTTCTTGCAGATTCCCTTAATCGTAATAACTTCCATAAAAGGAGGTGAAGGCTGTATCAGAGCTAACGCTCGGCGGTATACTTGTCGCGTCCATAGTTTCTTTTTCGCTGCCCAGGGTCGATGTTCTAACATCGAGGGTGCCACTCACTCCAGACATCCCTGAACTTGTTGCCATTTCCACTTCTCCGACATCGGGATGAGACATATGTCTTAAAATGACGTCTCTTTAATCCACAGTCAATCGTTTATTAATTTCTTGTCAGGGCCGATGATGAAAATAAAAAAATATAAAGGGAGCGGAGGAGTTGTTCTTATTGTAACAGAGAATTGTAACTGAGTTTCACGCGGAAAGCATTTTTTGAAAAGAAAAATAAAAGAAAGAACATATTCAATCGAAGGCTGAATGAATAGAACATTAATGAAATTGAGCATTTAAGAAAAAATCTCGAATAGATCGACACTTGAAATCTTTAAGACTTTTCAACGTCGTTTATATTTTGCTTCTTTTAAAAAACCACGAGTAACTTTTCTTTGATATCTTCCTTGACGTTTTTCTTAGCGTACAAGTTTTTCGTTCGAATGTACCTTCCGAGGCAGAACTGCTCGCTAATTAAAAAGGGTTACTTTTTAAGACGTTTGGTGAACATTACCTGTAATCTGGAGCAGTGGGTTCAGCGTGCTGTCTTCGCGAGTTCGACGACATTGGTGTTCTCTTTATCGCGTAGATATATATGCCCGTCATTGTGAGCGTGTACGAGACGAAGTACAATGCGTGAAACTGGAACAGGTGGAACGAGGCTTATTAACATATGTAGCCAGGTATTGTCTGTTATTTAGGTTGTCGCAATAGATGATTCTATTCGCGCAACACATAGTTCCGAACACATATGACAAATCAGAACAACGACGTTATGTTCCGATTACATCTGAATCTGAAAGGATCGTATCGAATGAAGATACCTTGTATTGATGAACCAGCATGCCAGATAAAACGTTAAAAGAATCTGCGGTCAGTAATGCTAGTTGCAACGCAGTTGCACCGGACTCGAACAATATAACAGGTACCAACGAGAAAAACACGAATTGCGTGATGCAGTAAACTATCAAGAACGTTATTACTGGTACATTGTTCCACTGAAATGATTCTAACTTTAAGCTCTCTAGTACGGCCCTGGAATAATAACGATATACATCATAATAATCGATTATATTGGGTAGAAAATAATCTTCTTTTCTGGCCAAGAGTACTTACGTTTGCATACAGCATAATATAGTACCGAAGAAACCGATCATGCCGAGATATTCGATAATATCGACTGTCTTAACCGTTAATTCTTGTAGTACGGTTGTTATAGAAAACAATACCGCGCCTCCAAGGCACAGCATATCACCAACAAGGTGATTCTTTCCTTTGCAGAAGAAAATTTAAATTGAGAAATTCTATAATAAACTTTAATGGTTCTTTTTTCTAATTTGAAATTTATAATATTCGGTCGTAGAATGTTATAGATATAGACGAATTTGTCGAACTATCACCTGTAGTCGCAGGATCTTTATTGTCATCAATCCCTGCCCAAACCAAGCATCCTACACCCATCAAAGAAACAGAAACGCCGACTATGTGCACCATCCGATATCTCACTCCTAGAACTAAACACGATAGCGCCAATGCAACTGGTATGGCCACACAATCGAGCAGCTGAAACAAAATTACTTCATAATTAACACTAAATCTACCAAATCAATATAACTAACACTAAATATCAATATAATTAACACTAAATCTCAAATTTCTGCTCAAATTTAACCATATTTAAACGTTATCATATCGCTTCATATTTTGTGACTTTTCATAAAACATGCATACAATATGTTTTTCGGTATTTATTTTTAGTTTGCTTTCTTCTTTTCCAAGAAAAATTTGTAGTTTGCCATGCCTACCGTGTGCGGTCAATTTTACCGCTCGATAAAATATTTTATTTTCCCTTAAAATAAATACATTCAGAACAAAGAAAAGGCTATGTCAAGATCAGACGACAAACAAAATCAGTAACAACGAATAATAATAACCGTTGCACACGTAATCCTGTCATAAACCATAATCCAACCCTCAAAGATCAAGATGACCACTCAGGCCCATATAACGAACCCAAGGAACCGCCATAAAATTTAGGAACCTTTACGATCAATTGTTACAAACATTTTAGAAGCCGAGAAGCTTCTTATGGTTATTGTTCATTCCGATGAAACAAGGAAAAGCGGGTTTCTCCCATGTTCAACAGTCAATTCCACTCTCGGACAACAGTTGGTGGAGAACGGCTAGCGCCCATCAATATTTTCGTAGAAATTTCGCCGTCAGAGACTATATTCTTACTTGTTATTTTCCTCTCGACCAGAATACGTCTCAGTTTGTTAGTGAAACAGTCGAAATCTAAACTTGTTATCTCTAAAACTCAAACAGAATGTATCTGAGAGCGTTTTGTGTAAAGTGGTTATAGAAGAAAGAGTAAAGCATATAAAATTTGACAATAATTTTGTATTCCGTACATAGTGTTATTCTGTCATAAATATTTACCTAAAAGTGTCAAGACTGCGCAAAAAAGAATTATTAAAAAAAATAATAGACATAGCAGAAGACTGTTCAGTGTGCGATGAACAAGAAACCTCAGCAAATAAAAACAGCATGGAAACACATGAAAAGCTATTTACAACCGAATCAGAGTTAGACAGCAATAGTGAAGAGGAGAATATTACCAATGAGCGTCAAGACAAAGTATACGATAAATGGATTTCACTAATTGGGAAAGGATGAGAGAAGAGAAAGTTTAATTGCACTTGGAGAACTCGTTGTTCTGAAGCTGATGGAACCATTCACAGGATGTGGAAGGAATATAACAACAGATAATTTGTTTACGAGTGTATCACTGGCCACAAAGCTACTCGCCAAAAAGACTACAATTGTTGGAACAATCCGTGAAAGTAAACAGGAATTGCCAAAGATAGCCAAAGAACAAAAGGACAAAATCACTCTGTTTTCAAGCAAATTTTATATTTCAAATCAAATTTCTTTTACAGTGTATAAATGCAAATCAACAAAAAAAAGTGTTTGTGCTAAGTTCCATGCATAAAGCGATAGAAATCGAAGAAAACAATAAACGTATACCGGAAACGATTAGATTTTATAATGATACAAAATTTGGAGTAGATGTAGTGGACCAGATGATTTTGTATAAAGAAACAACAGATGAAAATATTTCAAGACAGGAATTTTTATTCCAATTAGCTACAGAGCTCGCCGTTGAGTATACCATGCCATAAAACTATCAGCAAGCTCAGATTTATTACCACGAAGAACTTGTCAAATAAGAGATTGTAAAGGTTGTAAAACTACGAAAATCTGTTCAACATGCGGGAAATATGTATGCGGCAAATGTACATTTGATAATAAGATAATTTGTTAAAAATGCAGCAAAGTTAAATAAGATATCTATATATAAATAAAAGTGTAATTTCATATGTCTATAATTGAAATTAAATAAAATTTGGACGAAATTTCCTGGCAGGTCATCATTTTATATGCATTCAGTTATAAATTAACCATTATCTAAGTTAAATTATAAAATCTATTACTTTTTAAATCAACGATCATTTTGACCGCGCCCGGTAGGTTTAGTGTTAAGTTAAACATCGTCGATTCTTTGGGTCGTTAAAATTTTAATTCGAAATGGATGACGATGACGAAGTTCGTGATATTCGCATGGATTCGCGTTCGATTAATAGTAGACGACGAAGGGTAAGTGTGCCAGGTCTTCGACCCGGCATCCTCCTTTCGTTGGTGGTAGTGTATATCCGATACAATAGTAGCGTCCCGTGCCATTCATCGCAGCTACAAATACTACGCACGCCGTTTAATTGACGACTAAGTGGCGACGAAAATTACATTGTCAACCGCATATAGATTGTGCCGTGTTTGCACCTTATTTTATCGAAACGGAGCTCTATACCAAGGACGAAGAATAAGCCATTTTTACATTCAATGAAGTCGTTCCGCGTTTTCTAAGCTCTGGATAAATAGGAGCTTCGTAGAATTTATATTAAAAAAGGGAGAAATATCGAATAAAAGGAACAAGTTACAAAAGAACTATTTTACACTCGTTCAAAAGAACGAAGAAATTGGAATAAAAGGTTTTCACCGTATAAAAGAATTTCCACGTTCGTATAGCAAACTCTTTCGCTTTGAATGAAATTTTTCATGAATTATCTCTTTATTACGAGCACGCGAGAAAGAAACTGCAATAATTAATATATCGTGTTATCTCTGACGAACGAAAGCTGAAAACTTCGTCATTGTTGTTTGGCAAAGTACATTGTTGAAATTCCACGTGACATCATTAGCGTGTACCTGTATTCCGGCTAGGCTGGTGAATTGATGCGAGGATGTTACAAGTGTGCACGCTTCGACGTCAATGAAAGCCAGTAGCAAATACCTCCATCCACGGGCTCGTATGACAGAAATTAGGCCGTTCCCTACCCCTTTGCAGGACATCCAGGTTGTGTACACAAGGCACATCATAACATAATGCGGTAGATTTTGACCTGTTCCGTGGAGAAAATTTGCTGGCTCGTTATATCGTGACAAACGTAATTCTATCGCAATTTTCGTACGCAGATTGTGATAATGACATACCGGTCGGAAGCGCGAGCTGATACGCAGTGTTGATGTGATGATTTGCCAGCGTCATGAAGCATAACACCAGAGATAGAAATTGTCCCAGTATTATCGCTCTCCATACTGACCTATTAATAATGAAAAACGCAATTAAAGATATCAAGAATTTCATACATGATAAACCTGAAATGACGTAGCCGTAAAATTGCAAAAAATTAGCAGGAAGGAAATTTCTAAAGTAAACGTAATGTTAATTAAACCATAAATCGTCGGTGGACATTTGAACGTTATGTTTTTAACGATAAAGAGATCATATCAAAAACTATCCGCGATTGAAGTAAATATGAAAATTATATTCCATGAAAGTAACAGGTCCCCGACACGAGACAACACGAGATCAATGAACTGAGAACGTTGTTTTTCCGCCCACGAATTGTACGCAAGAAAATTGCTCCTAAACACCCGCCACTTTTATTCCCGGTGTTCCCCTTCCTCTCCCCGGTTTAAAGGAAGCGAGAAGCCGGCTCAAGGGTGGTTTGACGTTCGACTTCCAATCGGAGGTTTTCTTGCCGATTAACCAGCTTTTGCTTACGTACCATTGTCCCAGGTCCGATATGTAATTTTCGATCTTGTCGCAGATCCCGTTCCTGGACTGCATCACCGTATTTTCGCCGTAGCGACGATCACCCGCTGACACTCCCATGCCAGGGTGCATATTCGCCCCGAGGCTTTTAGCCACAGGCGGTAGAAGAGGCGCCTGCGCGACCTCTTTCCCTCCATCGGCTCTGCACAAGCAGGTACCGGTACTTTTCGTTTTGCGAATGCGATGAGAAACGGTGTGCATAACCGAGAAACACGCGGTTCCATGGATGTCCTTCCCGTTATCCTACTACGCTGCATCGATCGATGAGAGTACAATTCAGTTTACGTCCTATCGTGACACGAGATTTACCAGGATACGTCGATCATTTTTATTAAAAATAGCTTTGCCCGTTTTTTTTTTTTATCAGGTAGCGTTAGAAAATTATAATTCGAAATTTCTTGGATTGTGAGTTTTTAAGAAGAAGTTTTGAAAGATCGATCGATAAGGCTGAATAGCTCCTTGGGACTTCTTTATCGGATAATGTTAGAAAGTAATTCTTCGGTTTGAGAATTTCGATGAGAAGGATTGAAAGATCGATCGTTAAAAATGATTAGCTTCGTTGAACTTTCTCATCATGCAACGTCAGAAAGTTCCGATTCGAAACTCCGATGTTTGTAATCGATCGTTAAGAATGAATAGCTTCGATGAATTTCTAAACTAAATAGTATTAAGAAGTTAGTATGTAAAAGTCTTTGAGTTGTAACGTGTTTCTGACGAGAAATATTGAAAGATCGACCGATTAATAAAGATGAATAGTTCCTTGATATTTCTTCATTAGGCGTTGTTAAAAAGTTACGATTTGTAGCTCCGAGTGTTGCGAGCTTCCAATGATAAGTTTCGGAAAATAGGGTTGGAAGATCAATCATTCGATCTATTGTAAGTGTATTTTATTGTACTTAAAATGTAATTGATGAAGTTCTCCTGTGAAAGTTTTGAGGAATAATTTTATTACCGTTACCTAGTAGCTGATATGGCACCATTGAAAGATAACAATAAATTTGGAAACTGTTAATCGACGGTTACTTATGACAATATACTATTCAGAAACTAATCCAATTAGTTGCGAGGGATTGGAAAAGGAGCGAAGAACATCGAAATAAAGAAGTATGTCTTTCTTTATTCTCAGGTAATCTTGTCGTAGATCGTTATTTACAACATATTGACATGTTTGATTACATCGCGATTTCAGTCGTCAATAATCTTTAAAGAGCTCCCACGTAGTCGTAGGAACCTTTATAATTTGATATAAACTTTTAAATATCTTCAACTTACGTAATATTCTTGTAATATCTCAAACATTACGTTAATGAATTAAATCATCATGCACAAGATGTGGTCACTCAACGTATGAAAAGAAGGCAATCGTAACGTTTATGATAATGTAGATTTGTGCAGTCGGTTCTCTTGTCGATGATCAACAACTTTGTAAATTATCTATCTAAGGAGAGGAAACTGTTGATTATACGGTGTGTCCAGCCATCCTTACAAAGTTGGAAAAATAAGTTTGAAAAATATTTCACCAGTCTCCCAGCTTGTTTCGCTCGTTTGCACGCGCCACTGAAAATGCGAATTTTTCCATCTCGTACGCGTGCAGCTCGCGCAATTCTTAATTAATGTGCTCTAATCCACGCGTCGAAGAATTCGCTTAAAACTTGGAATAACGATAGATGTCGAATGTAGAAGATACACACGCATTCAATGTAGTTTATCTATCGACAAACTAACGAGAGTATAGCGTTTGAAAAATTGAAATCGTACGTTAACGAATGTTGTTTGCGATATCTTAACGCGACATCTTTTCTTTACGTGTAGAAATTACAGACTAAGATTATCGAAGACGTTTCAGGAAGGGAGATCTTCCTTGGTAAATCGATCGATCGATTGGTCATTCAGCTATACGTAAAACGACATAAATTTGAGAAATTTGTTTATTTCTTCTTTGCCTCTTCCTCCACTGCCTCGTTCTGTTTGCGGAAGCAATCACCGACCGGGAAAAAGTCCCAACACCTTTGCTGATACATGTTCCACACGTACGTTTCTTGACCGGTGTATTCCGTGTCTGGTTTGTTGATTAAGTGCATAAGGAAGAACCTAGAAAAATTTAAACCACGATGGTTAGTTGCTTGATAAATCATTGCTTGAAAAGGTACAAACGTATGTGAATGTAACGTACATATAATTAGCAAGATTATGCTCCTGTTGAACATGTGTATCGAAACCATGCGGTACCGTATCGAAGTATTCTTTTCCTAAGCCACAAATGAAACAGTTGCTCTCCATGTTCGTTTTTACGTTCTCGAGCTGGTCTCGAAGCTCACCGAATGCATCGATGATCAAACCTATCGTAACAAAAAACAGCAGTTAACGTCCCGATGCCAAGAAGGAGCATACTATTAAATACATTAAAATTTTCTTTGACTTACCTTGAATAATGGCCAATAGAATGACAATAACGAAGAAGAAGAAAGTGATATCAAACATGATACGGTAAACTTCGTAGTCATCGCCATCAGGTTCGCCAATTTCATCACCGATACCACCACCAGCCCTGACACCTTTGTACAGATGGAATACGAAGCACTGAAACGCAAACATAAATATACGTAGTTGAACAATTTGTTCCAAGCTGCATAAGCATTGTGAGAACATTTTCTATGTTATACCGTTAACATATCATGACATTTCTTGTCGACTTCGTCGTCCTCTTCTTGGATATAGAATTTTCTGAAGAAGTTGAAGGCTATGACAGTGTATATATAGACGACGATAGTTAATAACATCACTGTTAACACAAGTTGTTTGCCGTTGTGCGTGACAGACTGCAAGATCGTTCTCAGAGTTTTGAAACCAACCGCGACATCCAGCAAATGCGCAGCGAAGAAGAAGTTGTTGTAATTGCCAAGGATCGAAAATGTGAAATACCATAAACTATACAAAAATGCCTGTGAACAAATATTATAATTTAACATACCTGAATGAACTGAATTTTGCTAATATCGATTAGTTACTTACGTTATCCGTGATGGTGACTCCAGCTTTCCATACTTGATATCTCCAATCGATATTTACGATACTGAAAAACCAAAGATAGTAAGTAAGCAGAAACTCGTACAGAAGCTATAAAAGCTGTGTAATTTTACTCACAAGTGTATCAAACCAGAACCCTCTTCCTCTTGTTGGCTGAACGAAGTCTTTTCCATGCCAAGCAAGTTGCTTATGTAATCGAAGTCGTAAGTCTCGCTGTATTTCTGTCGAACTTTTTTCTTCACGAACTTGTCCCAATAATTCACGGGGAACGTTTTCGCCGATATCACCATCTTGTCCCAGTGCGCCTTGATGTCATCTTCTTCCGGCGTCTCGGCAATGTACAGACCATCGAACTCTACACGTCGCGCAATTTCCTTTTCCCGTTTGAAAATAGCCAGCGGTACCTGCCAGCATGCGTTTCCATATTAACACAAACGTATTCGCATAATCGAGAATAATACAGCTGAATAATATGCAATAATAATTAATGCGCGTACTTTCAAGTGATAGTAGGCAACCAGCATAGCAAGAGAGACGATGGCATGAAGAATAGCCATGAGTCTTATGACGTGTGCCATGTAATAGAAATCTTCCGACACCTCCACGTATTCTAACGCGTACGCGTCTTCCTCTTCTTCCGACTCGTCTTCCCCGCTGCCGCTGCCTATTTCTAAGCCACTGCCACTGCCACTTCCAGAACCAGATACACCCTCGCCAGACATCTCTGCCAATATGTCATTAACCATTTGCCCGCTTCCTTCCTCATCCCCTTCGCCGGCCAATGATGTAACCTATAAGTCGATGATTCATGACGCAATAACGTAAAATAGGAGATTATTGATTTCATGAAAATTTCAAGCAAACAGACGACTCTGCTTGTTCAGTAAAGTTTTGAAGCGAAGAATTACGCTTACCTTGTAGAACAGCAACATGAAATTGATACAGAAAGCGAGAACTAGAGCCACGTATTTTAAATTGTAGAAGTTTCTAGCCAAGAAGGAGACGACACGATGCGTGTATTCGGAGAAGTCGATAGTAGATGTTGAAGGTTCTGCTATCGTTTCTTGTTTCGCTTCCGCTTCGACAGCAGCCATGGCCGCTTGTTGAGCGGCCGCTGCTTCTGCTGCGGCTGCTGCTTGGGCTCTAGCTTGTTCGCCTCTGTTCGGAATTATTGAAATATCATTTCGTATCATTTATACGCTAATAAGGAAGTTGAATTACTTTTCGAATTGTACTTATATCGAACCACCTGCTAATTTTATTATTAATTCGAAATTCCTGCTACAAATATCAATAACAATACCCTTTACTTCGATAAAATTGTTCACTGAGACAGTTTTCTAAACTAACAGGATTATTTAGTGACTTTTTTTTAACGTTTGCGTTCTGTGAAACAAATAGTGGTTCCAAATTTTTTAACAGCAATGTACAGATAGAAAACTTAATCATACCCTAATAGATCAGCCAATGAAACGGGCGATTCCATGTCTCCACCACCTTCAGCTCTTGCACCTTCTTCCCCGGTAGCTTCTTCCGGTGTGCTTTCGCCCGTTTCTTCGATGCTCGATTGTGGAGTCGATGTTGCCGATTCGTGGGGCGCGATCTTTATCTGCCCGCCTTCTTCTTTCGTTATATCCATTCCGAACGCTTGTACCTGTATACAAAATCGAGAGAATTTAATCAATCCGTGTAATTTTTCTTTTATAGCTATTATGCACATTTTTGTATATTTTTTCAAACCTGTAGATTAGATTCGTCCGGCGTTGGCGGCAAAGCGGGCAAATGTCTTATCGGTTTTTCTTCCTCTTCCTTCACCTCGACTACAGGTTCTTCCACATGCGGCCCTTTCATTAACGCCAACAATAGCTTCATAAAGTATCCGATTATACAGCCAACGCCAAAACCAGAATAATAGAACGCGTAGAATATCATCTTGAAGAAACCAATGAAGAGTTCCAGGAACGTCATCTGTTGCATTTCTGCGATCTTGTTCTTGATGTTGCTAGGGGAGAATATGGAGAAAAAGAAGTAAATGCTGTCCTTGAATGTTTGAATGCCTCTTCTGATGGGATCTTTGTTTCTCTCTTCGTCATCCTCCGTCATATAGGTGTACGACGATTCTCTCGCCTTTCCGATTCCTCCGCTTTCTTCTACCGCCATCAGCGCACTCGCGTGTTGCATTTCAAAGATAGCATCCTCGCAGAAGTTGATGAAGGTCTCCAATTTTTCCTTTTCTCCAGCTTCAACTACGGTATTATAGAAGTATGTTCTCTTTGACTCTTTAATTTGTGGTTTCTCCCATTGCTCGATGTTCGACTCCTTAATCTCGAAGTATACGCGCTCGATCTTCTTATTTCCGCCGAGAATCTCGATTCTTCCAAGATACGGTTCGAAGTAGTTCAACACGGAGCCTGCCGTTTCCAGAAATCTTGCCAGTCTCGGTTCATTTGGCATGTGTTCTGATAAATTGGTTAACAGAACAGCAAGATTGAAACCGATCTCTTTAGCCGGTTCGTGAAAACGATCCATGAAAGCCACGTAATCGATTTTACCGTCGTGGTTCGTCTCGCAGCAGGCCAACAAAAATTCGATCTCCTCGCTATAGAAATTTCTCTATGATATTTTTTTTATCATTAACCTCGATATATGAACATAAAGAATAATACGTACTCGGTGTAACTCTTCTGTTGTTCCATTTTCTCTTTGAAATCTTTCGGATATACCCAGCCATCGCTGTTGAGATCCACTTCCAAGAAGCTTGGCGACGATACGAGGTCTTTCAGCTTCAGGAACATGTCGAAGTATTTCAGAATCAACTCGACGTTGCTTGCGGATTCTACCAGCGTGTCCACCATCTGCTTTCCAATAGTTCCGTTTACCACGTTACCTACGATACCAAAACTCGTGAAACATCCATCGAAATAGATTGCATAGAAACATAGATTATCGCTAATGATATCTATAGTAGTTATTAATTTAACTTTATTAGTACAATAAATAGCTTAGATTCGTACAGAGCTCTTGATAGATTCGAAAGAAATACCTTCCAGCATAGAGAGCATCATAGTGATCATATCTTTCTGTAAGTTCAGCAATTCCTTTAGAAGGTCCACTTGACTCGAGTGTTTGGATAACTTGTCCTGCATATGAGAGAAGAGGAAAAGGAATCCACCAACAGCGTCCCACAATCGAGAGTGTGCAAGTGCCTGTTGATTCTGAGCGCAAGGTCCCTGAATCACTTCAGTAAGGGTATTGAATACTTGACTGGCAACGCCGATAGCCTTAAAGAAATTAGCCTTGCCAGCAGGATCGATGAGTTCCTTGCTGGAATAATGCCAGTAAAAGTCCATGATGGATTCCTGCAGGCGTAGTAGATAATCGACGGTGCAGATGACCACGTTCACCGTCGTCGTGTTGCCAGCTTGCGTCCTCAGATAATTCTGCCAATCTATCGATATCGAAAATTATATCGATTATATTTCTTTAGTCTCATCATTGTGCACCTATACATGCAGTGGATGTAAACATTTTTCGGCCAAAGCGTAATTTTATTATATCGTTGAGCTAATAACCGAGGAAGATGAATTAATTCGTTACACGGATTCCTAGTTTCTTGAACATAACGATTTCTTTATTTATAGATCTTTTATCTTCTAACGATGAATAGTTTCTGAAAAGGAAAAGCTGTTCGAAAAGGAAAAACTGTCTGACAAGACAAAAATATTCACCGCATCTCACAGAATATTAACGGTAACGGTTACCTAGTTTGGCGGCGTTCAGTTCTCATCTTGTCTACCAGTTTTTTCTATCAATTAGCAGCGATGATCGCCGCCCTTACTTTCTTATCAAAAATTGCAACCGACGAATCCGCTTGTCCCATGTTCTAAGCACGCTTATCTCAAGTTTCACTTGCACTTCTTTCTCCGAAAGAAGAAACACAGTAAAACAAAATCGTTCCGCGTACACTTAACATTCATCCGCACATTCAGTCTTCGAAGGTGTTCTTTGCGAAATATATAGTTATATTTAAACGTTAAAACCCTGTGTCAAATTCTAGCTAACTAACCTTATCATTTTAATCGAGATAGGGAACTGGGCTGATTCGTGGCCTCGATACTAATCGAGACGAGAACACTTACCAAGATTGTGGCCTTCGCAAGTCAATTGAATGAATCGAAACAGAGCGCACGTAAATTCAGCATCGTGCATATTCTTCTCTCCAGCAGCTCCTTCAGAGCCGACTCCTAGACCTTCCGCTTTCGTGTTCCTCTCAAACGCATCCAAATCCAATACGCTACAAGAATTCATCAGGCCAGCAATCGAAGTGAAGAAGCCTACGTCCTTCTTTTCCTTCAGGTGGTTCAGCATTCCTCGTTGAATTTCTATGTTGCCGCCTCGTAGGATAGAAATTCCCAATTCCAAAGTCTTCATTACCATCTCACTAGGGACACCTTTGCACGCCGAAATATGAAGCAGAACCATCTCTGCTACGCCACGATTGGCGAGTCGAGTTTGGTGGAAAAGAAGTTTCTGCTTCTCCATTTCTTGTTCCTACGTAATAATCGAGATTGAACGGAGAATGAATTTTAAAGTTAACGCTGTTTTCAAGTTTTTGATCGTTTGTTTCTTTATTTAGCTGTTTATATTTTCTTCATTCTTACCATAAGTTTGTGCATCGGTCGCTTTGGGGAGAGCATTAAAGAAAGCATCATAGAATTCGTTATTGAAGTTAGAGTGTTTATGATATTCGATGGCAGGAGAATCATTGTCGAAAAGGAACACAATGGACATATGTGGGAACGAAATTGATTGTACAGAGTGATCAGGGAATAGTCTACTGTTGATGCAAGCGTATTTACAAACTTGTGTACGCGTATGTTTCAATAGGAATAATTTTTTAAATTAGGTTAACTAAATCCTACGATGAAATTTTGAGTAATCGATTGATTTTATATTTAGCAATGGTAATATCGGATTTTTAACGAACGAGCGTACGTATAGAAGCAGTTGAATTTCCGCAAACGATTACTGGTCCTTACCATAAGTGGCTTATAGCCCCGCTTCTACAAGGTCAGTACGCGAGAAAAAGATAGGAAATTGTTAATAATTTTCAAACACATTGGACAATCTCCCATGTTTGTATTTCTCATAAAAGAATGTTCAGTAGTTGAGAGAGTTTCGTTAGTAGAAATTGTTGTTTTTTAATGTTTCAACGAATATTAGAGAAAGTACTTACATGGATCGAGGCGCCACCTTCTTCTTCACCTCC
Source organism: Bombus confusus (assembly GCA_014737475.1). Taxonomy (NCBI): domain Eukaryota; kingdom Metazoa; phylum Arthropoda; class Insecta; order Hymenoptera; family Apidae; genus Bombus; species Bombus confusus. The sequence goes on from JACXIV010000035.1 coordinate 6,507,451, forward strand.
TCCTCCACCCTCGTCTTCGCCTTCCTCTTCCTCTTCGCCACAAGATTTTGATATAATTTGCGCGTAACTCATGTACAAGGGATCTTCTTGAAGCGCGCCGGACCGCTCGGTCATAGCGCCACGACAGAATGTTGTTACCAATTGCGTAAGCGGGTCTGGTTTTCCTTCGTCCTCGTCTTTGTCCATTTTCTTCAGCTCCGCGTCCTCGAAAGATTGCTTTAGAGGAAAGAAATAGGAATAAAATACGAACAACGATAACTTTCGAAAGAGGTAACTTTCAAACTGTTGCCAATGCACATAAAACTGTCTCGCTTCTCAATCGTATCGTATTCTTGAGTTGCGTATAATTCGCCGCCGATACTTTAGGAAGATTCGTTCACAAGATGTTCACTCGTCAGTTCATTATCATTCTTCGTCCACGCGAATTCTCATTCTCACAGCGAATAAAACGATAATTATGGAAAAAATATTTCTTTACGAAGCATATCCTTACCGTAAGGTCTTCAATCATCACTTCTTGGCCAACATTCTCATCCTGCAACCAGAGCTCGTAGTACGTTCGCGCGAAGATATTTATAGCCCGATGCCTGAAAGAATATGCGAAATAATTATCATTTATCAAAGCTCGAAGAGCCATTAAACGTTCGTTTTACCTTCGTAATTTGTAAAGTGGCTCACTACGCAGACATGCAATCGCTGCCCTTTTTCTTGCTGCGCACAGCACGCGCTTCCATCCATCCCGAGATGGTGGAGGTTTCGTTGCCTTTTAGCAGCATGCACACACAACTACAGTTGTTAGATCACTAACAAACAATTACAGAGGTCGATGGTTAATATTATTTCTTGCTACTCTTACGATTAGACAAGCTTCCGTGGAAAACAACAAAAATAACTAAGATGTTGGTTACTGGTTTGCATGGTGATAGCGCACTAAAAATATAATATTTGAAACTCAAATCGAAACAAACGTCACGCAACAAAAGTATAGGGATTAAATAATATATTGATTATCGTAATTTGATCGTATTTGATTGCGTTTGATTATTGTCAGCGAAATAAACACAAGTGTGACGGTAACGCGAATCAAACCAAAAGAGGATACCTGGGCAGGGAATGTAGGGAAGTTTGACGGAAACAAGCGATCACTGCTCGTTTACGTTGTATCGACACCACGGATCGATATTGACCCTTGCTCTGCTGTTGCGGATGATCTATCTACTCGAGAACACAAAATTACTAAATGAATCGAACACATCCTTCGAACGAAGAAGCTTCGCGTATCTGAGAAACAACTATCGTGGAATATTCCAGGAGACAATGGTTACGTACTACTTTAAAATGATCCTTCACTAACCATATGTAAACCGTAAAGAACTTTGGCCATGTCTGTGATCCTTGCAACCACGTCCTCTAGCTGTTGCGCTTTCACTGGCTCCATGGAATCCTTCTTCTGACCTAGCTTGGAGTACAGATAATGCTGCCAGGACATTTCGTCAGCTGGGTCGATTTTGTCTGGCAAAGTGAGTTGCGTCTTCGCGAATTCCGAGATCTCGTATTCCGGCATCTTCTTTAGGAATCTGTCCTTGCAGTGTTGCACTAATTCTTGTTCGCGACCGGCAAATAAGTTCAGACCAACTGGAAGCAACCTCTTCAAACAGGCTACCATTAGGGAAGCCTGCACTTCTTTGTCTTTGTCCCTTTTCTTGTCACGGTGCTTCTTCTTTTTCTGTTGGTTAATGCGTTATAGAGTTAACTTCTTTTTATTAATTTGGTTATTTTTTTATGCAATTTTTATGTCGTATTAACTACAATTAGTATCAGTTATGTGCATTATTAATCCTCTGTAGGTAACCTGGCTCGTTTACACCACGAGCGAGATTTCAGTGAATTCCCTTAAAGCGAATTAAATTAAAAATAAATAAATTAATAAAATAAATTAAAGTCTTTATTAATTGTTGCATGAATTTTTTGGAATTTTGAGAGCCTAGAATAGTATAAAGATTAAGCGTGGCAAAAATATGCTTACCCATAGAGAATTAGTTACAATTTCCATGAACCATAGTTTTTATTAATTATAATTACCATTTACTATATCGCTACAATAGTGATTTTAATTACGATCGTTTAAAGTCACTATTGATTCTTTCGTATTGAAATACCAACCTTGCCTCCTCCGGAAGGTGCTGTTCCATCCGAAATAGCAGTGGGTCTTCTGGTCGCTGTCGGCATAATGAGCACCATATTATCGATCTCGTTAGCCGATATGAAGTTCTGTTCTTCTCTCAAGAAGTACTGAGACTTGGACCAGATATTAAATATCGCTGCCACGTGATTATAAAGATCTTCCGCTTCTGGAATGTTATTCCTCAGCCAATGATTCCTTTGCAAATCAACGTATTTAATCAAAAGAGGATAGAACGAGTAAATATCGCGAACGAGAAGTTGCCAGTCTTCTTGAATCTGTGCTTCGATTTGTGACGTGTCATCCGTGGATGATTTAATAAAACCACGAAGAGATTCTTCCTTATGGAACATAGTGTCCGTACGTTTTCTGACACGTTCAGCAAGTGGTAAGAATGGATCCTTCAGCAGCTCCTCTGACGAATTTATAATGATCTGCTGAGTGTAAGCAGCAATACGTGTCATCCAAGGAGCATTCTCGTTACCGATGTTCTTTTTGATCAACTTTAATACGTTCTTCAGCAGTTGATTCATATGATCGCTGGTAACCATGCTGACGTACGTTCCTTCTGTCGGGTTTACATTGTCTGGGCCTTGAGACCACCAGAAAGGCAGATAGGAGCAAAGTAGAGGAAGAATAACGTCAACTACGTGGGGAAGATCGTTGTAGGTTTTCTCAGACTCGACGAACTGATCGACTTCCGTCAAGATCGTCTCTAGGGTAGGCATACTCGATTCCATCTTCATCATAATATCTTGCGCTTCCAAGGAATGATCGGCTATACGATTCAAAAGGGAATACGGATTGTGCTTGTTTAAATGTGGCTCGAGGAAGGCCACAGGGAAACAACTAGAAAAGGCACCTAGACAGGAACCTAAGTTGGGCTTGTGACGTTCGATTTCTGTCTTCAAATACTTTCTGTCGTGTGTTAGAGAAGCATCTATACCGAGAGTGTATAAAGACGCCAGCATTTTGTAGGATGCCACCTGAATTTCGTCCACTGTTCAAAAAGACAAACAGATCAATTTTATTATGCATGTGAAGGTATCGTGTTCGATTAGCGAACATAATAATACTCGTTATATAATTAATAATATATCTCCATTACACGATGCAATAATTTACTCCTTTTGACGTCTCGCACAAAATTCTCGGTTTTCAATCGTACTGTACTTTTATACACTCACTGTATTCTACACGCGTGCAGTCAAATATCCATGCATTCTTTGAATAGCTCATTGTTCCATATGTTCTATCGATATCATTAGACTGTGGATGTCTGTGCGAAATTATAGCTTTATAAATAAGATTTAAAAAATGACAGCCAGATAGAAAATTATTTTACCCGCCAAATGTTACAACGAACATTATATTTTGAGTATTTTTATATATTATATGCATTCTGTGCATGGTTGAACTTTCAAGTTTCCCATAAATGCACGAACATCCGCAGTCTGGATATCATAAACATTCACTCGATTCACGATCGCGTATCATTCGTAACTTCACACACATGTTAAAAGCCTTAGAAGAATGTTATTTCAACTGCACTTACATAGCAAATCGCTACCATACTCGCAGGCAGCCAAATGATCGAACATGGCTGTGAGCACTGGCAAAACCACACTATTGATATACGACAAGGATGTAGAAGTTTTCAAATGCGTTCCTCTCAGATGACTGTATTTGCCCTCTTGAAGATTCAGAATCGTGTGTCCTAAATCATCTGCAGTGTTGTTGAAGAACGTTAACATAGACGTTCTGATAAACTCAGGACAATTCTTCACTAAACTCTTCGCGTCTATGCCTTTGACTAGTACTTGAAGACAGCGGACGGTGATCCTAACATCCGGCCCGAAAGCAGCCAATCTAGATCTCAATAAACTGGCCAATTTGCAAAATAGAGCTGCTACCATCTCCTTCTCTTTCAAGGACGCAGCTCCGACATTGTTGGTAGCCGTTGCCACAGCGATGAAATAGTTCTTGTGTGTGCTAAAATATTTTTCCATCAGTGGCAGGACAACTTTGCTGAAGAATTTGATGTCCCTTGTAGACGTTTTAAAGCTATTCCTACGACTGAACGTGTCGGACGGTTTCAGCAATTTCATGTTGATAGTGGCCTTATCCAAGTAGGCTATCAACTTTTCGAGCAACGAGTAGGCGAATCGTAATTCCACCGAGGCTCCAGCCGTCGCAACTTCTGATTCTCCGCCTCTATTTGGTTTATGAAGCTTGTAACCCTGATATTGCAGATACTTGAGGAATTCTTGGGAACGTTCGCGATCCTTTCGTTTCTCCTTGTCGGTCAGAAGATCATACGGAACTAGTTGAGGATGAATACCACCTCCTGCGAAGGACATAAATTAATATTTATATATTGATATTAAATAAATGAGTTATTAATAGTAATATCTCGAGACAAATATTTGCGTTTCAGTAATAAATTATTTAATAATTTCTTCTTCGATACGAACCACAAGTGATCAGTTCTTCTTTCTTCTTCTTGGCCCAAATATCATGCGCATTATCCGCGAGACGTTCTGCCATGTTTTGCATTTCTCTGCTCAGAGTCAAATTAGTCATGTCAACTGGATGAGGATTATAATTAAATGGACTCGCCGAATCAGCCTGAAATATTATTTTCTATTCGTAACGCATAATTCAGCTGGTGTATCGATAAAGATATATGTGAACAGAACTTTAACTCACTTGACTTTTCGACGATCTTCTCATGGAACTACGATTGGTAGATGGTACATCCACCTCTGCATGTTCGACGCTCCATCCTATGGCCAATAAAGCTTTTAAGCTCTCCCTGACTGGCTCTTTGTATCGTTCTCTCTCGTAATCGTTTAACATGTTATACGGCTTCAGTCTGGGATGGGTCTTGTTCGCTTCAGACCATTGTTCGCCGTAGGTCCAACCGTTTTCTAACTTCCGGCTGGCCCAAGCGTCGTGGTAATGCTCGGAGAACTTTTGGACTATCTGATTGAGGTCGTTATTGAGCACCACACTGTTGAATATTAAAAAAAAAGTTAGTATTATATAATTTAGAATTTTTATTTGCCGGTTTTGTCGAATCGCAAAGCACATTTCGAAGGAATTTTGTAATTTTACAACTACATTCTTTCTACAGGTGTTAGACAAGATTTATGACGTTGTTACGAGCGGTAGCTATTTAATTTGAGAGTTTAGATTCTTATTACATAGCTGCCAACATTCCGTTGGTGTATAACTTAGAAATTACGAACTATATTCAGGTGATTTGTTAGACAGTTTATATTGAAATTTACAATATTTCAGTAACAAATTACATTGCCATAAATCTCGTAGAACTTTCGCGAGAAGGTAACGAAATAAGGTTTTCCTGAATGACAGTACGGAAACTATTCATTCACATTTTTATAAAGAAAAATATAGTACCTAGAGGTGTTGATTGGCTGAGGATTGTAAGGTCCATCAGGCGACTGTGCGGACGCAGATTTACTTCCGTACCACTCGTCGTCGTAATTTTTGGACAACGAATAATCAGGTGGTAATGCGCAACCAATAGCTGTGAGACAAGGTAGAGCTTTTCCAAACAGTTCTGGATCGTAGTCCATCTTGGATAACGAATCGAAAATGTTGCTGAAGAGAACCATAGTCAAACGTTTCTCTTCATCGCTCGATGCACCGTATGCGCCTTGTCCACCGGTCGATCCGTAATATTTCGCGCAACGATCGTAGTGAAGGGTCAGCAACTATTATAAAATTACGAATAATTTCAATAGCAGGAAATATATTAAAAAATTCAAAGTACAGTAAAACTCCATTTATCGCGGATACGTCGGGAGACAAACAATTTATGTATAAGTTGTTCACCAATTCTCCTCGCTACCGATTATTTTTGATTTACATAATAATAGTTCACATTCAAATCGGGGGATTTAATTGACGAGAGTTCGATCAATCAGGCGCTAATTAAAGTTTCGTTTCAATAAATGTAGTTCAGATAAATGAAATTCCGGTATATTTCATTTATATTCGTCATATTTTATACTCTATAATATTTTTCGATATTTTTCAATATTTTTAGAATTTACTTTACCCTTAGAGCAACTGTCGTATATTCTGACAGCTTGGACACGTCTACGGTCAGCTTTCGAAGCAGCTTCAGCAGCATGCTGGGTTGCATTTGGCTAAAAAGAAAAATACATTAAACACATATGATAAAGGAGTGAAAACGCGAGGGCACTGAATACTATAAGCGCCTTTACCCATATTATGTAATTATTGTGACTACAATCGTAGGCGAGAATTAGCAATTTAGAATAATATTGTTGGAACTTACGAGACATTTAACTCGTGGACGTCTCTTGTTAAGCAACAAAACGATTCCGTTAATCATTTCAATTGTATTTTGGAAGAAGATCGCGCTTACCTGGTCAATGCCACGAGGAAATCCGACACTGCTTCACGTTGACCCTTAGTGAGCATCCTGTTCTTGCTCAATCGATACACGGTGTGCAACGTAGCATCCAGTAAGCTGGCATAGTTATCTGCCTCGTTGTAGAATTTGGAATGCTTGATCAACAAAGGTAGAATACTGTTTCCGATGTAACGGTTCATCGCTAGCGCCATGTCTGATTCGTATCCATCGTTCTAAAATGATAATTGAAATTAAAAGAGGAAACAAAACGGTTCGACGTCCGAGAAATTGGTAAGTGAGCAGATTCACATCGAATCTGTGTTATATTTACCCTATCCAACATGGTGGCGGCTCTGAGATCAGGCAAAAACGCTTCCTCGAGTATCTTAAAGAACAATTCTCTGGTTTCGATTCCGTAAACGCGCTCCAAAAACAGAACGATGCTCTGTTTATGTCCAGGAATCAAACCAGACGGCATATCGCTTTTTGGTTTCTCTTCGCCTGCCGCGGGATTCAATAACGTGAATCTCAATGACAAGACACCTTGTAGATCATCGAGTGGCACCAGCGATCGAAGAATAGCCCTCGCTCGAAGAGACTCGTTCTTCCCTGGAAAACATGCTCCGATGTAACCTCCTTCACAAATTAGCGATTAGCAAAGAAAAGAAAGCTTTGATTTCGTATATATTACCGACGGATTCTGTAGAAGCCTCTGTTGCTCGTCAAAAAATAAACACTGTTATTAGATAGATAATTTTGAAAGTTGCGAGGGATGGAGGAGCACGTGCATAAATTAGACCGCAGGTTCTCAACCACTTCATAAATACGTATTATCCAAAGCAAAGTGAAAAAATTTCTGTATCGCCAAAAAAAAAAAACATGTCTTGCATGTAGGTATTTAAGGCTTGACCCTCGTGTTCAGTTAATCTTCGATTTTGGTAGAAAGCTGTTCTACATATTTGGCTAGCCTCTAATAATTTAAATACGAAGATTGAAAGATTGAAAGATTAAGATCGAAACTGAACTTTGGTAACATTTTTACATTTTATATTATAGAAATGCATAAATTATTATTACAATACTGGTTGAGAACCCTTGGATCGGCATATAACTTGGAAATGAAAGTAACATCGCGAACACTCTATCGAAATAAATAATGAAGTGGTCATCGACTAGTGATACTTACGAAGGTTCTGCGTATTGCGATATCGTAACCCACGGAAAGGGGAATTCAACTTTTACTTACCTTGCTCGATAACAGAAGAATCTGGAGCGCAGCGGCCTAATAGGTCCACCAAGGTACAGTAAAAGTTCAAGATCGCAGCTCCTGTATCGATATAGTCCTCGTCGTCGTCTGATTCCGGAAGCGGATGTTCGAATTGCATGAGCGCCGTTGTACCTTCTGCCTCGTCGTGCACTTTCCTTCGATCAGCGATTCGTTCGGACATCTTGTTGGCGTCTATGATAGCTCTTAACAGACCCTCACCCTCACCGCGAAGCGCTGGTCCCAAACATTCCGGTCTTCTGATCAGCAAACGGATCACCAAGTTTGCATTTTCCTCGACGCTTTCGCCTAGAAGCAATTATTTCGAATTATTTTCTCAACGCGACATAACACTACTTCTCTGATATAAAATAAGTATCCCAAGGCGAACTTTGGACTAACCATTGACCCAAACGCAGAATCTCAAGAAGTCCAAATATCGTTCGCCTTCCACCGGATCCCATCCCAGATCGGGATAACCTTTTTCAACCAATTCCGAATTCGATTGCAAACCACAACGGGATAAATATATGGCAATCTTTTCAAGATAATGTTCTCTGAGAGCCAGAGCCAGCTCTGTGTTTTCCATGAGGGAAGAATAGGCTACGTCCAATGGCGTCGAACCTCTTAAAGAAGGTCTCGATAACAAGATATTACTATTCTCCAGTAAAAAGTCAAAGTGATCGAACATAGCCTTCTGATTCTGTCTGGAAGTTCGACAGAAGTAGCAGAGGAATCTACAGCATGCTACCACCATTTCGTGAGAAGTGTCCTTCTCCTTGGAAACTGGTTCTCCTTCGGTAGTTTGGGGCTGAGTTTGAGCGTCCGATTGCGCCTGTGCTCGCCTGCCTAGTGTGTTCATCATGATCGCCATAACGTTCTCGTGAATTCTAAGCACTCTGATCAAATCCGGATGCTGGAAGAACGTATGATTGTTGACTAATTTCCAGAGTCGTTCCCGAACGAGCTCTTCTTCCTCTTGAGACATTTGTACAGGCAGTAAGGCGCGAATTTGGCTCAGACCGACCCACATCAAAGCAACGTCGTCCTTTGTCTTGCTGTTGGTCACGTAGGTTTTTTCTAGAGCTCGAATTAACTCGCCCACCGTGTCATATTGGCGAACCAGTAAACTGAACATTTCTCGGACCAACTTTGGAGTCTCGATTTGGGATTCCTCGGCCCAGCTGACGATGGTTTTTATCAGCACTTTACGGAACACCTCTGTAACAAATATTAAAAGAAGCGTCACCATTTAATATCAAGAAATATGTTTAAAAAAATGTAATAGCAAAAGATAACAGCAAAAAGAAACGAGAAGCTTAATACGATCGATACTGTGATACAATTCCAACCTTCTGGAGTCTTTCTCTCGGGTTCAGGTTCAGGTTTAGGTTCCTCTTCGAGTTCTTTCACTGCGTTGATAAAGTTGAATAGCCTCTTAATGGCGCCAGGTTTCTGAACTGCGTCTTCTGCCTCCTCCACGGCGTCCGCTGCTTCCTGCAGAGCGTGCAAGGACACATAGGACATGAGACTGTTGTGGAAATCGTTCATCCTATTTATCAGATCTTCTCCGCAGGGACTATTCTCAGGATCATCCACGAATTCCATATTCTTGAAACTTAAGATCGCATTCATCTGTTCACGAGGTGGACATCGAAATTCCCTCGTCTTCTTCGCTGCTACCGCCGATGGTAAGTCAGATTGTTTGATTTCGATGTAACGCCGAAGTTGATCGGACTGCAGATCACCGACGAAGTCGTGGCTAAATGCGATAATGGACTCGACGCGATGTCGAAGCTGGATGTCGTTTAGATGATGAAGAAGATAGCACATCTGTAGTTTCGCACCTTCGGCCATTTTCATGTGAAGCAGTCCCTTCTTGTGCTCGTCCTTTCCTTCTGCAAATTGATTTTTATACTACATTTCGTACTTAGAAGTATTTATTATTATAGCAGGCCAGGGAATCGTTGAAATATCATCAAATATTTGAAAAATTATTATTTGGATGGTGCATCTTATTTATTTGCCTGGACATTATCTTGAAATAATTACGGTATTAGTTTATTTGATCTTTCAAATGATTTTTCTTCGAGTTATTTTATTCAGCTATCAGATACTCGAAACGATTCGTTGTCTCTAATCTTTGTTTTTACCTTCGTTTCAAATAAAATTTCCGCAAGTCTGAAATATATTTTACCTTTGTCAAACGTCGGATCCCAAGTCTCGGGATGAATCATAATCAGAAGCTTCATAACGTCTTCGTTCCTGAGCATTCCGACCAAGAGCAACCTGTCTACTAGTTTCAAAAGTGGCCTGTAATAAACAAAAATCACGTAAATAAGAGGCACAAGGATGGATTTGAATCTGCGGCAGCAAGCAAGTTATCCTGAAAGCATTTTCTTTCTTCGTATCGTCGACGTAGATATTAAATATGCAGAATAGCCCAGGCGTGCACGTATTCATTTGGCTACATACAGGAAAAGATTCTCATTGCTGCCACCAATTGGGTCCCGATTGTGAACTTGATTGACCTCGACGGCCTCGTTCAGTGCAGTCATCACGTAGTCTCGCACCACGTCCAGAGGGAAGTACGGACTGTAGAGGCTCCTTATGTTCTCGATCGTTTGATCGCTGGAAGGAATATCCCTTGATGTCGCCTATTAGTCATGGGGTTCACATCTAATTTTGTATCGAATGTACCTACCTGATGTCTGTCATTTTCATCTGTGGACGAACCGACTCGGTTTCTAGATACCTGAGGCTGTGCTTCATTTCTTCGTTTTCGTATAATTCCTTCAGTTCTTGACCTGTGAAACGTATAAACTTATTGTTAAATATCTACAAATTATCTACATTGGCTACAAGAAATATTTCCACGCGACTGCATTTATTATAACATTTACGAACTAATTAATTACAAGTATCTCACAAGTATATTCAAGTACAAGTTTATCGAATGTCGTATCATTTAGTAGTATTTTTACATCACTATGAAAGTGGAATACAGGACGTGATGAAAGAAAGAAGTTCGTTGGGAAATATGCGATAAGTGATATGGAATATAGGGACGTGTAAATGATTTTTTGTAGCCACTGTATCTATGGATGGATCTCTTGTTTCGAGAGATGTTACTTTGAAAATGTTTCCTTACCTAAAGGAATTATGTACTCGTTTTTACACACTTCCATCGTAGTCGCGTGTGACTCGAGATGCAAGGCGATCAGCAAGTCGTAGAATCCTTGTCGTAGGGGCCCGGACATGTATTCCGCTCGAATTGCGTACAATAATTGTTTTTGATCGACGTGCTGGCATAGAGCGTGCGCTGCTCTGTAATTCGACTGATAACACAGAGCTGCGTACAGTGTCAGAGTGTGTGCATGGAAGCTGTAACAATTATATAGTCAAATGTTCATTCTTCGAACAAACAGAAGAAGGTTTAGTTCTCACTTGACGGAGGCTCATATTTCTCATGGAATATTTGTTCTGTAACAATAATCTGAAGATCCAAACAAAAAGATCTTCTATCCTTATGAGTTAATGAAATTCCGTTAAAAAATAAAATTGTACGTATTTCGATAAAATAACGATATGTATACAATACTGTCCATATGTATCTTGATACTTTGATAGATTTATTAAAATAGACCAAAGTATAGTTAGAAGCAGCATTCGCTTCCTTTTTATAGAATCACTCTGTGAAATGGAATTTTTTTATGCAATCATCGATTTATCTATAATTTTGTAATAGAAATATATCTAGTCAAAAAATTAGCAAGTGCTAATGCAATTGATACCCGTATAAATCACAATTGACCCAGCCTCTGCCTTTTGAGAATCAAGATCGCGCTTCGAAAATTTACCTAAGTAACTTGTCCATCTCAATAAGCTCCAAGATATCGATGCATCTATCCTCTTCAGGGATATGCAAAGCCAACATTGATATGGCATCCTCGCACAGCATGGACCAACCTCTGATATCAGACAGTTTCAAGGCATGAACCTGAAGCGATTGATTTGGAACTCTTGCCCATTGGTGAGGTTTCAGGCATTGAACCTTCAATCTAGGTGGGAACTGTGGTATCACATGACGTTCTGAGTTTTGTAACACAGCGGCGGATAATGGTAGTGTCGTGGACGTTCTTCCAAGTTCAATCTGAAGGATTTCCTTGCTGGTAGCTTCTACGAAGATGGCGGGGAATAATTTCGTATCGGGTTCCATCTTGAATTTGTGGCTAGTTTCCTTTCCCTCGCAAGTGAAGGACACCCAACCGGTTGCGGTATCCACGAAACATCCAACGAACATTCCTTGAGAAGCTCCCTTGCCAGATGCGTCTTGAGTTACTTCGTTGTAAAGCTCGTCCGCTCTTACCATATAGCAGCTCTGTCTGTCGACCCTGCAACAAATTGCTCCATTTAACAGAGTAACTTAAAATAAGTTCTTTCTTAAAATAAGTTTTTTTCTTTCGTTGGCACACACGCATAGAGTTACGCTTAGAGTTTTGGTAGTACGCCACGAAATTAATACGATTTTAATAGAATCGATAAAATCGATACAGTGTTTGCACAAACGTCATCGTACATAAAGAAACTAGTCGACATTTATTTCTTACAGAAAGTTGGAAATACGGATCTTTCGTGTCTGATAGAAGGAAATCTTAAAGATAAATTTATCTTTTACGTTGCTGGTTTTCAATTCTTCGTCATTTCGTTACACTGTCACAGTGCTAATTTGATGAATCTTGTTGGAATATATATAATAGAAGAGAAACTGAACTTACTGTTCTATAGGACGATCGTAGTCATCGGTAATAACTACAGAGCCCTTCCTCACGCGAGACAGATTAAAGTCTTTAGTATGCAAATGATACTGGGAAGTGACCCAGCCAACATAAACGTGCGTTGGGTCCTGTCCAGGAAAGATCCTCACTCCGTAGAAGTATTCGTTCATCAGTTTCAAGCATTCTGCATCGAATATCTCATTTCCGATTGCCTCGACGCCGCTTCCGCTCAGAGCAGACATAGACATTGCTTTCGGTGCGTTGCGTTCTGGGATCTGAGGTGGCACCACTTTCAAGTCCGTCTATGGGAAAAATTTGTCATTTATTTCGCGGCGCTTGAACGAAGATGGCAATAAAGTTACAGCCGCAGGTGGTTGGACGAATCGACAAACAAACAAATAAATAAATAAATGGTTTTACGTTTGATATGCGAATTTGGGGTGGCCGGTTACTTGCTTTGTTCATCGATAGGGTCTTGGTGCTCTTATCAGAAACGTCCGAACGTACTGGTGGCTCGGGCGTTTTCGATTTCGCGTCCGGAGACTTCGCTTTGCGAGAGAAGAATCTGCGAAACACATTGGAAATTTATTGTTTCATCTTCGTGTGTTCATTCGTGCTTTTCACACGGCAAAGACGCGAAGGAAATTTCATATGTGCAAATACTTAGCTATGAAAGATTTGTCAATTTAACTTACGGGGCATCCTCCATTTCTTTGCTAAGTTTGCTAGGAAGATTAGAATATCAAAATCTATTTTACCGAGAAAAACTGATTTAAAATATGTGTTTGTACTAACCGGAACGGAGAACGCCCACGTTTCTTTTTATCGTCCTTGATGTCGCCGTTCATATCGCCGTATCCATTCATGTCGACCTCGCTAATCGCGTTTTCCATGTTTCCAACCCTTGACCCATAGAGGGAACCCTTTCTTGGAGGTCTCGATGGCTTGTTTCTCTGCATAGGAAGCGGTGACTCCTTCATCATTTCGTCGGCTTCCGCTGCATCCTCCGAATAGTTCCTTTGTAATCCTGAAACAAACAAGGTTTTTTGTTGAAAAAATTCTCAGAAGTTTGAATTGGACAAGTTATTCGTGTATTTATAGAAACTATAATGACCAGGCACCTCGAAGCAAACAAGTTTTTGCCTTTAAACGTTACCAGCGATTTTGGATATTTTGTATGTTTTTGCATATTTACATTTCTGACAAATGGAACTTATTAGTCGTAGGAAATCTTACCCTTGATGTCGCTCATACTGAATCCAGATCTCATGATCTGCTCTATTTGAGCGGAAGGCATTGCTTGTTGAGCCTGCTCCACTTGTTCGGACAATAGTCTATTCTGTCGCATTTTGATTTCCTGCCATCTCCTTAGTTTCTCGCTTTCCGAAATAAACGTCGATTGGCAAATAACCGGTAAAGATAATCGCAGGAACTCCCAGTTCGCCTTTTCCATAGTTTCGAACGTGTTATGAGAGATCTTCAAACATGGTGGAGTATCGGAACCAGCTGGAATCCTGGCTACGTCTATCCTCGTGTCAGCCATGTCATCTGTGTTCTCGAAAATTGGTTGATCCTTGGTGTACCAATACGTAACTGGACGATTCATGTTCCTGGTATATTGAAGATGATTCTAGACATCTCAGTTAACTCGATAAAATTCGTAATCGGAAAGGAGCGAAGGAAACGCATATCTAATTGACATATAATAAAATAGGATCATATTCCCTTTATAGAAGATAAGATAGAGTGCTTAAGAAATAGGGCACACGTATTTTCGTATTCGATAATCTCTAGAGAATTACTCGTATCGATTACTCAGGTAGTTATATAAATCGTATGTCTAAAAACAAAACTATAATTCCAAATGCACTCATGATAAATAGTACACCTGTTTGTACACTAACAAAAAAAAAAAAAAAAAAAAAAGAAAGAAGTATCGTTTATTGACCGAGACAGAAGGACAAGCAACCGAAACACGTTTCTTCCAGCCATATTCCCAACCACGTGTAAGATGGATTTATAATTCACGTTTGCTACTTACACGCAGAACGGTTCGTATCCCTCTTGCAAACCGCAGGTCGTAAAGAACTTTAGGGTATTGACATCCTGTCCGAAAGTTAATTTTGCTTTTTGTCCAACACCAAGCGTGAAAGCTGGTACGAAACAGTCACCCTGTACGTCAGCGAAAGACGTTTCACCACCGAGCGCATCCATCAGCAGTTCTCCGTTTAGAGAAAAGCCTAAATATTCCGATACTTGTATCAAGATTGTTTTTGGTGATGGTTAAATGTATAAATTTATATTGGATTACTATCAGCACGGCAGGAATTAATTAATTTTAAGAAAAGGGGTCAAGTAAAAGGAGTAATCCATTAGTGCGACTAGCAGGTTGAAAGTTAACGAAGCTTTACGTAACCGACTAATAGCAGCTATAAAGATAAAACACGCAGATAAAATGCGGCTATATACAACTATGCGAAGCAAATGTGAAAATTGACATAAGCGTTACGCATGCATACAGGGCTGATAATATTGTAAAAAATATATCAAACATTAAGACATGAAAATAGTGTGACGTTATCACAAAGGAAAATAGCTTCAGAGAATGAATAAATAAAGTTTGCAGAAATGTTGTAACGAGGAGATAGAAGGGCACTCCATATTGGTTTAGTTCAAACAACATTTTTTTTTCTTTCGTCAACCGCGACGGTGTTCTTTTCAAAATCTAATCGAAGTTATTTTGCGATACCAAAATTTAGGACCACCCTTTGTTTTAGTAGTTAGCAAATATGAATCGTATGGAACATGAAAGCTTTGTTGCTGTTATTTACAACATTAATTGAGTAGAGTACTGGATACGGAAAGAATACAAGGACACACATGATGCTAATCGATCGTGTATGATTAGAGTGTATAGCTTCGGCCGTAAATGGATGAAAATTTGATATATACGAATGCGTTGTCATGATGATGTGACAAGGTGAGATAATAATCCGCATTAATGACTTTGTGGAATACATATGCTCTCTACGCCGTATGATGTTGCAAAGTTTGACTGGTTAAGCAAATGGCACTCATCCAAACTGTACGAAACACCGTGTGTACAATAACGCAGAAAATAAGCGAAAGATGTATGATAAAAATAAAAGAAAAACAAACAAACGTAGGTTATTTGTTCGGCTTTAAACTCTTGTATTTAAAAACACGTTTCTCTGTATCCAGTAATCTATCTCTTGAATCAAATTATATGTATGTATAGCTTGAAATGGCAGCTGAAGCGTTCGCTT
Organism: Bombus confusus; assembly: GCA_014737475.1. Classification (NCBI taxonomy): domain Eukaryota; kingdom Metazoa; phylum Arthropoda; class Insecta; order Hymenoptera; family Apidae; genus Bombus; species Bombus confusus. The sequence continues at coordinate 6,523,370 of JACXIV010000035.1, forward strand.
GAAAGATTCCGTCTTACTAATTGTTCGGTCAATTAGATCCAGGAAAACCCCGACAACGTCTCCAACCTGCCATTGTTTGCCAAATGTCTCGGCTGTGCCCGAGTATACTTTTTCCTCCTTTAAAATAAAATTTCACCAATTCAAAATCTCCGTTGGTGATTTGTACGCGATCCATGACGCATCTACCTTACGATTAAACACGCTTGATATCGATATAATTTGCATGTACGTTTTATCGTATATTACGCGTCTATTTATATATGTATATCTGTATGTCTGCGCGAGACTGAGATTCGAACAAAGGCAATGTGTAGGAGACACGGCAAATGATGAACACTTGATACATATATTATACAGACATATTGTTGTTCGCGGATTCCTTCGCGTTCGCTAATGAACGTCAAGCCACACTTCTCGAACGAAATCCCCAAATCAATTTCGTTCGATCTTCGGACAAGGAAACGCAGAAAAAACAACCAAGTCAACATGAAAAAGAACATATAGAGACAAAGACAACAGTAGTGACGAGAAAACTCAAAAAATGGTGGGCCTGCAGATCGAATTATTGGAAAAATTGGAGTCTTACTGATCGTTCGGTCTGCGACGTCAATGAAACATCCAACTACGTCGCCCACTTGATATCTGTGACCAAATGACTCGTGGATACCGGCGTGTACTTTAGTTACCTGATATTTACGATTGGTATCAATTATTTATGGCCTGTCAGCTTATGATGCATTTAGAATCTATTTCATGGACAAACATCTATCCTTACCGTGAACATTGTCGAAACCATTCGAACAAATTTATCTGCGATGGGTAATTCGACGTACGTGAATCTTATTCTTTTCTTTTTTCGTTTACGCGAGTTCAGTGTCTTTAGTAATGAACTGTTCGAGGTTGAAAGTCTATTGCATCAAGGAACACTTACGTTATAGCCGTCAAAAGCCCAAGTAGATTCGTCGCTTCCCAGCATATTCCCGGGAGAGCAGTCAGCTTTTGCCCAACCGACTCTCATAGGGCCAGCTGTCAGCACCTCGAACTCGAAGTACCACTTTCCGCTACTGACTGCGTAGTGTTTCTCAACGCGATATGTTCTAAAGTATAGCTGTCGTAGCCTGTTGGCTTCCAACAGCAGCGCTGTAGAAACAAACGTACGGAGGCGAATAATTTAATAAGAATTTATTGTACTATTAGATCGATCAGAGATTCGAGAGGCGTTCGCGACTTGGTATTGCAAAATTTCCAAAATAAAGACCGACATTGCTAACGAAGCTGACTGAAATCCTGGCAAAACGTCGGAACATATCTCTTTCTCAAGAGCACGACCCACACTCGGAAATCTCGATTATGAAAATTCTATTATTAGATTACTCTAGAATAAAACAGAATTTGCCAATATTTTAATATCGTTCACCTTCGTGTTGTTCTCCAGTAGGCGGTTCCAGCATGTACCCATAAACCAAAAGTGTCCTCACTGTTTCACTGGCGGTGTCACGATTAGCTTTCTTGATTGCTTCGTCCACCTTCGGGTAGGGTACCAAATGGGGGCTCCTTCTCATCTCAGAATCCTCGTTCAGACCATAAGTCCATCCCTGACTAATCCTTTCCTTTGCCCACAAATTATGAGTATTCTCTGCAAGCTGGTCTACCAGTTCTTCCATCTTTGGCGTGAGTGTAATGGCGCTAAGATCGAGCGGTGCTGGTTTATATCCGCTGCTTTGCAGGAAGGGTTCATTCGGAAGCCTCAGAGTCTTTATTCTAGAGGGTGGCTTGTCCATCGTGATATAATATCCCAAGGCTAAAATGGTCTTCAGCGTTTGCACTGCCAACTGAGTGTCGTAACGTTTTTCCGCAGCTGGTAATCGTTCAAACTGAACGATACATGGATGAATCTTTCTCATATCGTCTCTGTGTTCTCCATATATCCAACCAGCTTCGATTTTATTCATCGCCCACATCTCGTGGATATTCTCAGCTAGTTTATCTCTGATTTGCTCGACATAAGATGGTAAATTGATCATGGACGTGTCGACCGGAGCTGGGACGAAAGCTGTGTCGTCCTCGACCAGCCATGGACCAGCTAGGACCACCTTGTTCATGTTTCCAAAGTAGAAACAGGGATCCAATGATAGAATTTGCTGTGGCAATAAACTTTCTACCAAAGGTGAGAATTCTTCCGGCGGTTGAAACTTGAGTCGGCCGTGGTCACCGCCTAACAGGAATCTACAGGATAGTTTGGAGGAGCAGCTGATCGCGGGGAAGAACATGCCATCGAGGTTGAAATTTCGGAAGGATCCCATGATGGGTGCTCCGTTGAAGGTGAAAGTGATTATGGGCACTGTGAGATCCAATGCACATCCGATCACGTCGCTCTTTCTGATGTAAGGTTCCGTGGCATTCTGAACAACTTGAGTTTTTCTACCACCGGTCCATAGATGTGCACCGTCGAAACCGAACGAATAGAGGTCGTCGCCAACACCGTTTCCTCCCCATTTCTCGCCACCACCGGGGTATGGCATGTACCTTCGCAGGAAGAGACAAATAAGTGTTAAATCGAAGAATGAAGAATTCTTCATCGAAGGTCAATGTATATTTCTTCTCCCGTAAAATAAGTACAATTATACGGATGAGTAATTTTATTGGTCGAATCATTTTCCTAGCCACGTTGGGCGATTCGTTCTTAAGTTCGGCAGCTATAAAACGACCCTAAAATTATCTTATCAATGTATCAATGACGCAATTATACTCCGCGTAACTTTGATACATTCAGTTGGTATCAATGAAGTGACTTCGCCGAAATTCTTTTTGTTGAAACGCCCGAGTTGATATTCGATAAAACCTACACAGCGTTAAAAGGACCACGAATATCAATCAGACGATTTGAAATGATTTTCACTACCAGTGACATAAACTTGTGTAAATAGTCTACCGTGTAAGCTTGAAATGATGTAGGAAGTCAATAACACGACTCAGTGATCTGTCATTTATCGACTTACCCAGCAGTGTTCGCCCATCCTATTCTCAAATGCGGCATCATGTGCGTGGTCTGTTCGATGTGGTCGACGGTGACTTCGAAGTACCACTTCTGATAAAGCGCCGAGTTCTCCACTCTACCGACGAATATGTTCGGTCTAACGCTAGCCACGTGGTCGACCAGTTGCGTTTGAAGAAGGAGATTCTTTCCCGGCAGCAAGAAGTCGCAGATATTGTTCTGCGAAGATCGAACAGCGACACCGTTACCCACGCACAGCGAGCAAAGTACGTCCAAGACTTTTGGATCTCTTCCGTGCTTCTCCAACAAGGAAATGATGACTTTAATGTGCTCGTCCTGCGAAAATACAGAAATTCATCGAGATTGTAGGATGTCAAATATTTTATCGTACGTTTAACTTGATATAACGCTTACTCTCATCATGTTTAAAGCTTCGGGCGAGTCGATAAGAACGCAATGAAGCACGTCCAACATTCCTGTGCCTTCGCTGGAAGCCTGCGACCCCAGTCGACTGAACAACCAGTTCAAACGATTGCTGTTAGCAAATTGCGCGCAGTTTGTGTGATTTCCTTTGATAATAGCTGCCAATAGTTGATACAGGTATCCTGATATTTGGTCCCAAGCTTGACCACTCTCGTCTCCCGAAAGTGCCACGAGGAAACCTTGTGACGTAATCACGTTGATCTTGTCGATGGCTTCGAGTATCAAGTTCAATATACCTTCCTCTTGGAACAGGTCCTGGCGATTTCTCAGAGCGCGGAATCTGTTTTGTTTCTCCTCGTGCTCTACATAAATCGTCAGAGTACGTCAATCTACTGTAATAATAGCGTTTCCGCGATTATAATAGTTTGCTTACCCATGTCGTCTTCGGGTTGAGCAAAATAATTAATCAAGTCTTCCAGACACATCACCATTTCGTTCAGATTCACATTTTGGAAGAACATAGACGCTCTTCTATCTACTTGCAGCGTCTCTAGGCCTCTAAAACATATTCGGTCCTTTTAGCGATCTGCCTGTCCACGTTAATTTATCATTCGGTTTGTAACGTCTCTGTACGCTTCCATCCAAGCCTCTACCATTTTTAATTGTATACTTTAATGTGGAGAAATTACAGTATCGATCGAACGATAGACACTCACGTGATGAACTGGGTGAACAGACTGCTGCACTTTCGTATCACACGAGCTGTTCGAGACTCTTCCTCTTGAGACCGAGAGAAGTCCAAACCGTCGTCCATCTTTCCTTCTTCGTGAAGGACGGCTTGCTTCTCCTCCACTTTGCCCACGCCCTTTTTCTTCGTCTCGTACGACTGTGATATAAATCAAAGTCAATCAAAGTCGAGTTTAATCCACACATGTGCGGACTGACTGTAAATGCGTGTACGTACATCAAGATGAGTTATCTCGATAGTTAGGAGTTACGGATGTAGAAAAATAAAAAAGAGAATGCACATGAATTTGGAATCTATGTACGGATGGACTTCCTACGTTTAGTAGATATCGTGATGAACGTCTTAGTTTGGACATTTTAAATATTTTAAATATTTTCGTGAGTTAATTTCGTTCAGATACTTAATTTTTCCGGTTCCGAAGGAAAGATCAACTTTTATCAATTATTAAACTGTTCTAAGAGCTCGCTTGTTCAAGAATTCGCTTGTTTGAATATAAGAATCCTACGTATAAATTATTATTAATGTATACCTTGTACGAGACCCAGAGGCAAGTAGTAGCGTGCTGCATGATAACAGTCGAGTCGCCATACTTGATGATCGGTGTACCGATAACTTCGAGGTCCTTATCCTCGAGAATGATCTTCTGGTCATCCTTCTCTTGCCGTAACCAAAACGTCGAAGTCTCGGTCGTTGCCTCGTTTCTTCGAACACAGAACATAATCAAGCAACTTACGATTATTGGCACGGCGTTCGACTTGACCTTTGAACTTTCTTATTAATGCCTATTAATAGATACCTACCTATCGACCAGGTACAGTTCGTTGTTTTCTTTTACACCAAGGTAACGTCCAGTTGTCAAGTGTCTGATCCTCATCGGATGCAGCCAGTTGATGAAACCACCGGCCCATTTAGTTCTTGCCAGCTCCAGTCTCCACAGAGATCGAGCTTGACTCATTACGCTGCCTCCCTCGTACACCACTATACTGTAGGCAATATATTAACTACTGGAAGCCATACGAAGCTGTGGCTGCGCTAATCGAATTATCTATAGGAACGATTATCTCTAGTGGAATCAACGCGACGATCTCGAAAATAAATAAATAAACGAGCCGTAATTAACTTTCTCGAGAGGAATTTTTCTTCCAACGATGAACGCAGTAATATGACGGTGTGAAGCGTAATTGGATCGTACATTATGGGATATTTAAGGGTGCAAATTAGAATGCATATTATATGCAAGAATATATAAAACGTTCGAAATATAGTATTTGTTACGATGCTCAGTGGATGAAACAATTTTCTGCTCAAGCTACAGCTTCTTTTTAGTTCTGTTTACAAAAATATGAACCCGTATAAAAAATTTATCTTGGTGTATACCGTCTTGTTAGTCTAAAGGGATAGGGGAAGGGGTTGAATTTTTGAAGATTTACTTTTGACTCGGCGTTGTGGCCCACGTTGACGGTATAGTGAGGCATTCGTCGCCACCGTGGAAGAATCGTAGAACGTCACCGCCAAATACGTAACCAACGTATTTCATCCGGCTGATTCCAGTGCCGTAAGGTTGCACCGACCAGTGGGTTACGTGGAACGAGGCGTTAACCACTGACAAGTCGTTTTCTTTTGTTGTGTGCTAGATAAATGTGGACGAGATTCATTCTTAAGATAACGCGCATTTTAATGAACTGACGGCGAGACAACAAAATATCTTTTTTTTTTATTTTAACGCGATGCTTAACAAATATCATTCTGAACGAAGCTATTGGGAATATTACTGGAAAATATTATTGTCTTCTGTTTGTGTTGCTTACCAAGTATCTCTCGGTGGCTACAGATACCAGAATAAGGTCATCACCAACTCGAACCTTCTCACCCTCTGACCTCTGCTTCGATGCTGGATGCACGGTCCACCAACACGCCTCACCTAAATGATCAATCGTATTACGTACACGTAAACACGACAGGAATTGATATTAGTTGATATTAATTCGATCGCGTTCCTTCGGCTAACCTTGAGAATGCTGTTGCAGACCTACGTCGAAAGCCAACTTGTCGTTGGACGAGCTGGTCGATAAACACGCCAAATACTGTAAGCGAAACAGTCGGTTCTTGCGAAAATCACGATCAAACGATGATACATTTATCGATTATGTGCAAAAAAGAATGCAATTGTTTACCATGTCGCTGTTCTGATGCCTGAGTAAAATAGCGTTGCCATACAATAACGTTCTGTGTCCAGATCCAGTGCCCTTTCCCTAAAATTACGAAACGATATTCTAGCAATTGGATGAAACACGTAGGAGGCCTGAGATACACGTGGATCGAAAATGGATTAAAGAGAGAAGAAAAAAAAAAAGAGAAACATAAAATAAGTACACAAGCATACCTATAAGAGAAGGCCATAAATGATGTTTGTTAACGAATGAATGTCAATGGCAGGCGTGTATTCATGCTCGTACGATCGAAAAACTAAATGCGTAAATTGATTGCATGTTAATTCAACGTAAAAGAGAAAAGTCATAGAGATTCGCGTGTGCAGCATACAAGCGCAACGTAACTGTGTCAGTATTTAAACATAAGATGGAAAGATGCATAATCGAAGAAAGAAGTTTCAACGAGGAGGAAAGAAAAGAATAACGAAATGATAGAGAAAAGAGAAAGAACGAAAAGATCGGCGCAAGCAAATGACGTTACTCACAAGCATGAACGTAAACGTAAACGTAAACGTAAACGGTGTCTTAGAGCGATACGGAAGGTATACTTACTAAATTTTCTTGCTGCTGCAAACAGAAACACAGATGTTGTAAATCTCATCTTTTCGCTTTGTCGATCGTGAATAGATAGAGAAAGAATAATAGAAAGAAAAATTCGGTCAACACGCTTACAATGTCGGTCGATAGGTAAAAATGTTTACGTGCGATTTTGAGTCTCGTAGTTTTGGATGAAATTCTCGTTCTGCGGTGAGTTGCAACGCATCGACGTAACAAAAATTGGACAATAAACATGGGAGATAAAAAACAAATACGGACAAACGAAAGACAAGTTGAGACGTGTTACACGGCTACATGGACGCATGCCACATTTATTGGATAAGGAAACGTGCGGATGCATTCAGAAAATGCTTTTTTTTTTTCTGAGAAAAAAAACAGCGATTCAAACGCAAATCAATTCGCAGTCTGTGAAAAACAACGTGGACAGGTTCGCAAAATCGCGGCTATCTACTTTCTAAGTGCATCGTTCAGTTTAGTTGGTACAACTTTACAAAAATATGGATAAATGATACTGATTAATCTCTCCTGCATACGATACATGAGATCAAATGGATTTTATGGCCCACTCCTATGCAGGTGATTTACGTACGCAGGTCATTCGCGTAGACCAATCGATTTACGCACGATGCAGAGGAGAGTCCTGTTTATCGTACGGATTAAAGGTACTGCAATTATTCGTTGTCACAAATATCGATCAAAAAATAGATACGGCGAAAATATGTGACAAGAACGCCTGCACAGGAAAACGAAAAAATATCACGGTGTGGAGGATTGTACGAAAATTACAAAAGAAACAGTTGCTTCGACAACGTAACGTTCGAACGATCGTGTCAGTGACACACGAGGATCATCGTACGATGAAGGGCGATAAAGAAGTGGTACGTTACCGTCTCGGAGCCGGCGGCGGTTACCAATTCCTGCAAAGCTCTCACCGAGAGAGCCTGTTCTATTACGAATACGCATTGCGACAGGTCAGGCGGTATGTTCTGCAATTGTAAATAAAATGGTCAATATTAAATTTCTGCATTTATTTCGCTCAACTTTGTCAACAATCGTAACGAAATACAACGAAGCGATCGAATTAATGAAAGATTCTACCTTGTCTGCGATATTCTCGAGGAAACAGTGTCGATTGCCAAACCCCTCAGCTGCGAGGCAAACCCTTTCACCAGTTGCGGTACAGGACAGACATACCATGTCCTCCTACAATTTCGATTCGTTGTTGCATTCAATTTCTGTTTTATCATTTCTCACGTAATTTTCCGAGACACGAAACGATACTAGCAAACGCTGATCTGATTTTGATTTCCGTAGCATCGTGTACGTACTACATATTAACAACGATGTCATATACATTTTGATAGTGTTTCGTTGGAATAATGTAATTTTCGAAATTCTCAGTTTTAGAAATAGTACTGACAAACGACGATTTGTCTTTCATTTTCGTAGCATTGCATAACTATTATATAATAGAAACTTTGATAATTCTTTTCAAATAACGCAGTCTTCGAAATAATTAATTTATTTAACAAATATATAAAAAGTGGCAACGTATTGAGAGAAAGAGGCGTTGCGTTAAAAAAATGATTCATTGATGCATTAGAAATACGAGAACCAACGACGACCTTTGCGAAACGCTAAAATATGATGTGAGCCAAACGGCAGATGTTACGCACAGTGCCAGAACCAATTTGGACCGTCTCAGGAATGCTCGGCGCTGGTTTTATACAAGCATACTGGGAAACGCTTCTCAAGTCTTTCAAAGCGGATTGTCAGGGAAACGATTTCACTGTTTTTACTACGCAAGCCTTACTTAAGCGTTTCTTAAGAGATAGGAGTGGTAGTATTCTTCGGTATAAGACAGTGGTTTCGACCGAGTCATATCTCACACGAATGAGTTTTATCATGCAATTCCGCCAATGTACAACGCAATTCGGCGAAAATATGCAGACAAGAAATTTCGAAGTAATTCTAACTTGACCAAACAATATGTACTATATATTTGAAATTAAACAGCGACGCGACACAACAGTGCGCTTAGAATCGCATTCTTTAACAACAGCGTTGAAATTATCGACGATTAAAATATAAAATTTGCGCCAAGGAAATTGAGAAAAGAGATATATGAAAAATATATAACGCAAACTTTTATCCGTATTATTTCACGACAAGTCATTCAAATACTCAAAATTCATCGTTGCAAATTTAAGAAAATTTCTACTGAAAGGTATACGAACTGATCATATCGAATACTTCGATAATTCTGAGATAAATATAGCGAAAGTATTTTTAAAGCGCCAGATTACGGTCGCGGACGGATTTAGAGTTTCGAACGGATGTGAATGATCGATTCTAATCTGCCCGTGCGTTTCGAATTAGCGACTTGGAGCATATTCGACGGCCCGTGAAAGATTTCTACGCTCGATAACGCAATTAAACAATCGCTCTTTATCACTGCGATCGACGACCAATGGTGCAATATGGTAACGCGGTTGTTTCTATCGTCGACGATGACCATGTCGCGTATCGCTCGCAAAAATTCCGCGTTCTTCCTCAATATACAATTCGTACGCGCGACGTCAACAGCAACGGCAGTTCTGCTTCGTTACTTTACATATTTTTCACGCGGATAAAAGGGGCACGCATATGCACACGCACCGCGTACAACACGAACGCCGTCATGGCGTATTATAAAACGTGTTCGAGGGCGAATTAACATAACGTGTTACCGGGTTATACGAAAAGGCACGCAAGTCTCATCTGGGCGTCGAGTACATTTGCGATTCAGGTCTGCCAACAGCTTTGCAAACTTGTCTAACGACAACGTTGACGACGTTTCTCATTTTAATTGTTATTTTAGCTGTTCGTTAGAACAATCGAGCAATTTCTGATAAAATCTAAGGATCATCGATGGCTGCTTGCAAGTTGCAATCGTGATTTCTCGCGCTATTTCATCCGGAACATTGGTGCACGAACAAAATTACTCGAACAAATCAATTACTTGCGATTTAAACCTGACAAACATCTCCGCAAATTTATTTAATGAGAATATCGACGATGTTCTCTGCCTCGGTTTCTATCTCAATTGTTCGTTGGATAAAATCGATAAATTACGGACAACAATATACGAATTTTGGTCGGTTACGAGCTGCCTATAATCACGACGGTGTTCCATTCAATTATAGAAAACGAAGCGATCGAACACGAATACTGAATCAAATACACCAATTATTTCCGCTGTCCGCGAGATCAACCGCGATCGAAGCTGCAACGTGTTGCAAGCGCGGGTCAAGGGTGGGACTATATTTTAGTGTTCGACAATTCAGCGCGATTTTGTTCGAACGTGTAATAGATGTAAATCATTCGACTTTCGGGTATGAATCGGCAAATTCACTTTGCATCTAGCAACCTTCGCCGAAATTGACGTCGCAAAATTAAGATTACTAATTTATCCTCCTTACGTCAAATCCATTCGCGACATCGTACTAAGAATCTTTTTTCAACCGCGTAGGTATAATTTCACGGTTTAAAAGGAATAAACGTTTCGATTGGAAAGATTACGACGTTAATTGCCGATATGTTCATTATACAGCGAGGTGCTTTCAACGCTTTCCAAAGCACTCGAATCGGCCACTTGGCCCACGGTTTCGCACGAAACCGACGAGCAATTGCTACGAATCGTTAACATACACGTTCTTTGCGTTCTCGTACGCAAACACTCGCTGAAACGAAGCACGTTATTAACTCGGTCGGTCGCTTTTCGACGTGGAATATTTAATGAAGAGATACCTACACAAGCTGTATTGATCATACGGAACAATGCAACGTCGATTGCTAAAATTAACTGTCACGACGCTCTTAAAGAAGAGAGCCGACAGTCTAGAGGTGGCTAGACGCACGGCATATTTAAACGGTCCAATTTAGTATTAATTTTAATTAGCCGGCATCGTCTATTTCTTGCCACTCGTGCCGCTAGCGACGAGTGAATGTAAGCGAACCGTAAAAGTGTGCACGATAATTTTGAGGGGCGCTCTACGGTGCCAACAGTTGTTGACTTAATTAATGATCATTACATACGAACCAGCGGACCGTGCGCGATGACATGATTTTTTTTAGCCATCTTTATATTTCTCGAGACGTTTCAACATTCTCGAACGTTTTCATTGGACGATTAACGCCAAAGATAACATGCACGCGCTCCTATGTACGTCCGATATATCTTCGTGAAATTACGTTAAACGAGTTATACCAGTTTCTGAAATTGAAAACGGCGCAAGGAAGAGAAAGAAAAGAGAAAACACTGGAGAACGAAATTACACTCCTATTTCCGTCCTTTCTCCGAGCGGGATAAAATTGATTTACGCCAGACTCGTTCCCGTGCCAAGCAAGGCTAGCGATAATTTCGAAAAGATTATGTATATTTGTCTTCGTTAAACTGGATGAACGAATGCGTCGTTATAAATTTCGTTTAATCGCATTAATCGGCGCTCGATAAAGTAAACGGGACGTGAAACGATGAGACGATGGTTTCACTGGGATTAATAACAAAGATAGAAATGATCGATTTGCGTGTCGATGATAAACGAAACGTTCGGTGATAATCAGCTCCGCCGTATTAATGCTCGATTCACGTATAATACTATCGATTCTTCTGTTCCTAGCTGAGCGAATCTAGCCGATGAAAGCTTCAAATGTTTTTTCAACCGTTTGGACATTTCAGATTTCGGCCACACATAATCAAATTTTCAAGTAAAGCTTAATAATAACGGCACAGCAATAGAACATGGATCGACCAATAGATTATGAAAATCCTAATGACAACAGGTGAGACACGTTCGATCCTATAAACTAGGCTAGAATCGTGTTTAAAATCATTTATCTCTGAATCGACACGATCGTTCCTCTAAAACGAGGTTGGTTTTCCTATAACTAGATCGGTCTCGATTAAGTTTCGCCGTGAATCCAACGATAAACTTGTTTCTCGCACGATTTCCTAATCAACGAATCGGCAATCCCATATAGTTGAACTCAACTTCAGAGGATCGAAGAAATATTAAAAATATATTTTCTCGGTTGAGATAATCGATTTGTGACACGTTGCACGCCAGCCAAAAACATATGACGACTATATGGTCGTTGCATGCTCCTAAACATTTTCTTTCTTTCTTCTTCTTTTTCTTTTCTTTTTTCTTTTTTTTTTTTTTTTTTTATTTAACCGACACATATTTACTAAAGTGCAGTATATTTTATCGGTGAAAAACGTGAAATTCGATGGCGATCGATAACATTGTTTCTCTTCCAACAAATGTATCCGGTTATGCTTCCCAGTCACGAACACCACTTACAGTCGCTTAACACTTTGGATGGGGATACGCGATATCGTGTAATTTCATTAGCACGTAATTTCCTTCGATTCGTTTAATCAAACGCATCTCGTGCCTTGGAAACGGCGAAGGAAACACGACAAAGAAAAGTAATTAGTGTCGGTTATAGCGGTCCATATTTCAAAAGAACTCTAGTCTGAGGTGTTTCTTCGTGGCGTAGTAATTTCCTTGGAGACCTTGGAACTTGGACGACCACTTTTACGGATGCGCGATTCTTCAAAGATTCGCCCGTACAACTTCTGGATCACGAGTAGTTTCCGTGAACGATCCTCTTAACGATATTTCGAATTAAACGCAATTCTCAACGCTGTTTTACGAATTAGATGTTATTTGGTCCTCGTTTTAAGGTGAAACTTTTTAGCATCGTAACGGAGTCCGCGAGATTTCCAAAGGCGCGTGCTCACTAGAAAACGGTATTCGCGACATGGAAGATCGAGTTCGAGAACAACGCTTGTAAGACATTCGCAAACATTTCACGACCGCTTTATGATCACTTTACGATTTTCGTGCGAATATTACTTGCAACGAACTCACGAACAGTTCTTTAAAGCTACGCAAATGTGTCATGTGCCGATCGTGATCGATAGGAGCTTCGACGTAGACCGAGGATTTTCATGCTTTTCATAAATAAATATATCCCAGTTCACCGCAACTCAGTACCAATAAGATCGATATATCTTGTACGTAGAACTATCTTTGGATAATAAAGGCTTTATGGTATATATCACTGATCGAAAACCGCTGATACAGGCGTTTCAGAGAATTACGTTTCACGAACATATTCGCCAACTCCTAAACAGCTAAACGCAGCAATTTCAACGTTGTTCGTTCTCTTGATAGAAATGTAACGCAACAGACTGCGCAAGAACCCAATCCCGGCGTGGATAACCCAGTTGTCGAAAGGGGAAGTAGAAGAGGATGCCATAGGCGTTCACGAAGAAGAAGGAGGAAGTCCAAATGCATCTGTAAGCCTCACAGAAGGCTGATTCTATCGACTAATCCTTTCATCATCTTCTATTTGGAAATGTACTTCAAAACGCCTGGAAAACGCGTGACGGTAGTGGCTCGCGAGGCTGGTAAAAAATGGTGTTCCATGTCGCGCAGTTCAAAGCGAAAGTACTACAAGCTCGCGGAAAGGATGAGGCGACGATGCTCTTCGAGGCGGAGGAGATAGCTTGCGATACCGATGCACGAAGAGTCTGGTTTACTTCGTACCCGTGATATCATTCCGATGATAAGAGAATACCAGGAGGAAAGCTTGAACGCTCTCACGTAACAAAGTGACGCCTATTCCGAAGCAAGAGTCGGCCGTTTGACACACGAAACGCGTGCAACCTGCAGAAATCGTATTATCGTACAATCGAGGCATCCCATCGAAATTCGAATCATGGAATTCGTGTTGGAAAAACGAGATCGAGCGTATACAGATTCGCGGTGAAACATATTTTGTCCCTTATGAAACGAATGTAGAGGATTTTTTTGTACGTAGAAAAGGCCAGAACGTTGCGCAACGACAGCGTGTTGCAGAAAATGGAAAAGGCAAATAACAGAGGAAGGGAGAAACACGGAGGAAGGAAAAAAAAATCGATGGACACGCGTGTCGGTGTTGTTGGTCGGCGATGTTCCCCGATAAGAGGACCGCGTGCATCAGAGAGATATATTTTTACTAAAGGCGGGTATTAAAGAGTCGAGCATCGAGCGCGTGCAGCTTACGGAAGCTCAAGGCTGTAGCTACCCTCTCGGTCACTATGTTACTGCCTGATCCTTGCGGGTTGAACGAGGTCAAGGTCGTTCGACACGAGAACTTTAAGTGCTTCCACGATTCATTGAATTCCTCCCCCTTGTGCTCGTCCTTTGCAACGGAAAATCGCGATTTTATGCAAGACAACAGCACCGTAAACACCGCTCACGCCGCGAATGCTAACTTTAAACGCCTTTTACACGGTTTTACTCGACGTCACCTACTCGCTTGCTATCTAATTACGTTCAAGCCTGAACGATATCCGACCTTCTACGATGTCGCGTTCTTTCTTCGCCGAGTCCAATCCTTCAATAACAACGCGCGCTTTTCGACCGCTCCCACGTGATGATCCGAGCTAGTCGAAGGCTTTTCTGCGCGCGATTTTTACGTGAAAATATCGCGTTTCTCTCGTTGGATCAGCGTTTGCATAGTATACCAAACTATAATACATCAAAAAAGAGAGAAAAAAAAAGAAAAGAAATGTTTCTTTGATAATAAAGGTCCATGTCACGCTCAACTGTTAAATTCCTCTTTGGAATCGTGAGATAAATTACTAAACAAATTTCCTATCACGTTATCAATTTTTAATGTAGCAACGGATAAACATTTGACTCACCGTACGGAGGAAGGATACGTCATCCTGCTCGGAGCCACCCTCGCTGTCAGCCATCCCGTCGGTACGTTTTCACGTAGCCTGACGCCGAGCTCAGTTCACCTTTGCTTCGCGTTATTTTTCTCGGTCGTGGTCTGGCCTGGTTCTCAGCGACGCACGTCCACCGTCTCCAGCCTCGTAGTCAATAGGGTGTGGATGAACGGTCACACGCGGTCACGATTCGACATGGTTCGCCTTCCCGGTGGCACACACACGGCTGCCGGTGCGGAACGTTTACGCGCTGGCCGACGATGACGACCAACACCACCAGCACGGTGTCGACGACGTCCTAACCTCCGATAGCGTACCAATAATCAGCCACTACTGGCCGGAGAGTGGCTGGCGTGAAGCTCGGCAACCCCTGCGCAAGCGCCCGTTTCCTTCAATCAAATTCCGCATGCTCGAAATTCCGTCGTAACGAAAACTCCGTATACACCTCCCCTTGTTGCTGTTTTTCTTTACGTCGGGGCAATCTGCTAATTTCGGTGATTTAAGTGGGTCAAATTGGGCTAGCAGTTTGCCAATTCTCTGTATCTCGAGCAATCTCGATCGATTCGATAGATTTCACGAACTTATCGAGTTCCGGAACCTTGGAAGTTTGCAGACGTCGAATGTTTCAGACGCCTTGCGATGGGAAAGATCGCGAAACATTTTTGAAATTCGTTCGAAATTTACCAGAAGGTTTGACCGTGTCTATGATTGATACAGCGAATGCAGGAATCGCGTCTGAGCTGTAGGATCTTTCGTATTTCCTTGGAAATATTAATCGGGTTACTCTGTTGCTCGAAAAGAAGCCAGAAACGGGGCAAATTGTATTGCGTCCTACGCACTGATTTAAACGATCTAAGCGAGGAAGACAGCGCAGAAGCTAGAAGTTGGCTGAAGAAGAAGGGGAGGCTGCCTGGATCTTGCCGCGTTTCATTGAATTGGCAAAGTAGAGAAGTAATTATCGTGCCCTAGAATATCTCTAACTCGTGCATTTCGAAACTAGATACACCCGTTGTTACTTATTATTAATATTTAGCAAGTATCGTAATACACCGCAGCACGCTTGGTCTATTATTTTTCCAATGAATCATCCACGCGCCGTTAATCGTCGCCTATCATTCCTATACATGATCACGGCTAATTGCGGCGTTAATTACGGTAGCGTTGCTATCATTGTTGTTAACGGTATTATCGGTTTTACTATGTACGTAATTGCAGTGACGATGCGTAAACGTGCGTCAATTAAACGGAGAAAGCTTCCAGCAACGAAGTCCGTATATTTAGATATAAATCCAACGGGTGACGGGTTTAAGTAAAAATAGTTTAGAGCAACTGTTTCAACCCCCCTTCCCCCGTATGACTTCCGGTACAATTTAAGATGTAACGATGCGACGTCTCGCTCGGGACGAATTGCTTCGCCATTGCACTCTTTCATTCTAATAATTGCGTCAAATTTATAAATCAACGTACACACGCGACACGTAAGATCAAACATAAAATGCTTACGAATAATCCGTGGAAATCTAATTTGCTCACGAATCGGAATAAATCCAATTTCGTGCGAACCCTTCGATCAAGTTTGAAGAGGTTCTTCATCCTCGACCGATATTCCTTCCCGAATATCAATCACGTTACTCGGTTAATCAAACGATATCATCGACGATAACAAACGCGATGGTCGACGACGTTGACGCGAGCGGACACACGCTTCGAATCGCACCTATTTCATTCTCGCGTCTATTTCCAGCAACCGGCAGAAATAGATGCATTTACCACAGGGCGAAACGAGCGAGGGATCCGCGTGAGCTTGGCCGTGCCTCTACTCGAATTAGAAATGGAAACATGTTAATCGAAGGTTAAGGATATCGCGACGATGTATGAGCGAGTCGCGAGACGCGATCCCGAGAGCAATCGTCGAGAGTGCGTACGAACGACCGGCGATAAATCACCGACGCGTTGCCACGAATTGGCAACGAATCAGCAGAAATGAATATTGTCGTAGCGCTAAATATTTCTTCGAACAATTCTCACGGAGCAGCAGCGAGAAAATATACCTTGTTACCGAGATGGGACCGTGTGAACGAATTCGTGCGAGTGTTTCGCAATTTTGGAAATTCGCTGCCAGAATATACACGAACTGCGTGCAACATCAGCATCGTCGCGTGCACCTAAAAGCAATATACCTATCTCTGTGCGCGATCGATCTCTTCGATCCAGAAATCAGGCGTTTCATCCACCGATGTAGGAAAGAAACCACCGCGAAAGAAAAAAGTAAGAGAAGTAAGCTGCCAGTGCGTATCCGTAATTAAAACAGGCACAAACTCTCGAGTGAGCTCCCAGTGGCGCGTATCGCGCCCACTCGTACGCAGCCACGCATACGCTTCTCGTTGCGTACAGTATGCAAATGCATCGAGGTCGATCGGTGTGCCGAGTGCCCGCAACGCAACCGGTAATTCACGCCGCATTACTTTCAAACTGCACGCCTTTTTTTCAGCCACTTCACTGTATCGCGAAACGGACGAATCGGTCAGAGACGAAAACTGCCCTCGAAGTTTCACCTCGAGAATCGAAAGGAAAAACCGCAAAGAAACTTTCTTTTACACTGAAGACACTGAAAAACGGTGACACTCACTTCTTGTCTGAAGTCGATTTGCGGATCGACCTGGATCGAACCAGGGGGTAATTCGGTCGAACGATTCAGGATGGCTGGATCGTTCGTTTTCTTGGTCGGGCCCCACCGACGAAATTCGTATCGAGGCTCGAGCGGTTCTGCCGGAGCACGATGCCGAGCGGAGTGAAGCGAGCGAACGAGCTAGCGGCGCTCTCCGGCTATTTTCAGCCTCGAGCCGAGCCCGCGTTGGCTCTTCTCACGCTACGCGTTGTCGTTCCTCCGCGTTGCACGCAAAACACACCGCGTTGCTCTCGCTTCTCGCAACGACGGTGTCTTGCCTCGTCGTTTGAACGAGTTGCGAGCAAGTTGAATAATAAACAGGTTCGTCAAACGATCTTCAAAAGATATCGAAACCATCCTAAACAGTTAGTTCAATCAGTAGATATTATTTCGCGTACGACTGGCTTCTATAATTTTGGATGTCTCGTTTCGTCTTCTTGGATTATATTTTATGAGCGTGTCGGAGAAACGTATGACTAACGTCGGTACAAAGAACGAATGTTATTTATTATTGCAACATGTGTAATTACAAGTTTCATTGAGTCGATGTTACAATTTCGCAATTGCCTCGCCGCTGCTGGCAATGTTTGCCAAATTCTTCTGTATCGAGAAATAAACTTGATTCAAGTGTACAGAGAATTCCGACAGTGGTCGGACGAAGCGTTTTCCACGAAACTACCCTTATAACGCACCACCGACAGAGAGTAAATTCTGGCGTATTGATCGAGCTTGGTTGTTCCCGGCTGTTGGTATTCGTTCACGTGTCTCCTCAGCGTGTCCGCAGTGAATAAAGTAGAATAGGATTCTTGCAGCACGATATATTTTTTTAACGATTGCGTGACGTTAGATGGCGAGATTATTTAACGTTGTACCTTTTTTTTTTCTTTGTTAAAGCGTCGATTGTTTAGGAAGGACGTAAAAAGATTTTTCTGGAATTTATTTCTTACGATAGCATTTTTTCGCTCATTCTTATTACCTACTTTACGTCGATAAAAATTAACGTGCGACGAACGTTGACAAGTTATGGATAAAAATCCAGCGCGATACAACGATATATCTTAACTTATGTTGACTACGATCTACGCGATCGACATGGAAGCTAGATCCGCGATAAATCTTCCACCTCTGTTTGTTTCATACGACCTCGGTGCTGAGCTACTGGTTGATTGACTTGCTTTGATCGATGGTTATCGCAGATTTATTGCTCGATAGAAGAGAACTTGTTAAAATTCTCACCGTGCGATAAATTCTTCCTGCACCGTGTGAATTCGGTAGAAAAAAGAAAAAAAAAGAAAGAAAGAAGGAGAGAGTATAGCGAAAGGTAGCAGCGTGTATCGATGTTGACTATAGAAATTTCGTACAAAATAGAATTCAGCGAAGCGTCACGCGACACGATTCACGGCTCTATGGTATTACGCAGGAAAGCATGTGTCATTCCTTACACTGTACTTGGTCCTCTTTGCGTGTACCTTGAAATAGAACTATAGAGAAACATCGAAGTAATCGAACGACGATGTAACTTTATTTCTATACTTGGCGCTTCGCGGACTGTTGTGTCTATAAATCAGAGAGAAATCTCCCTTAGGACTCGAATTAAACAAACCTCAAGCAAAATGGCATCCGCTCGAAGAAAGCACGAACCACGAAGACTCAAAATGCCAGTATCCAACCGTAAAATATCGTTGACAAATGGTCGGTTCTTGGCCTTCTCGCGATTCTTCTCCGAGCGAAGAGCAATAAGCCGCGCGTCAAACGCGAGGAATTATTGACTTTATCTGTCCCTATCCTGCCGCCCCCTCTTTATATCGTGTAGCGCGGCAAATACGCGGTGGCTTTTTATCGAATATGGCAAACTTACCTAGACAATAAATCGCCTTAACCTGACCCGAGTGATCCCTTTATTGCCGGGCCCTTCGAAACGAGGGAACGTTTGGCCCGCTCACTCTTTCGTGCTTCTTCGCGCAAATAAATTTGCACCGGCCGACCTGTACGCGTTGGAATCTGCCGGGGGAGCGTAATTTATTTTCACCCGTCTGCACCGAAGGCAATTGCATCATTTATATACGGACGCCGGACCGCTAAGGGTGGAAATTTGAAATTAAAACCCTGCCGCGCCGCGGCAACGATGGAAACTTTTGTTACGAGGCGTTCGACATTTTTCGCCATCTCAAATTGAAAGTGTATAAGAAATTGAGCGGATCGATAGAAAACGGTCACATGCCACGGATGCCATAAATTTAGAAAGGAGGACAATTTTCAGGTGAAAGGTTTTCCAGCAAACGCGCCGTATTGGAACTGGCTTTAAACGTTGGTTAAATTAGACGATACACGCCAACTATTCTCGTGTAATAATAAATCGTATAATAATAAATTAATCTTTGATTTATTAGCTCTAGTCATTTTTAAGTGTCGAGGCAATTTGGGATATTTTATTGGCAAATAAGTTTGGTAATACGTGGAAAGACAATCGGTACAGCAAATTTCTATTTAATCTCGTGTATTCGTATTAGTTTGTTCGTATGAATATTTTCTTCTCTTCCGTTTTCATTTGTCCTCGTTAGAAAATCGTTTTCTCCTTTTTCTTACTGCATTCAAGTGGAATAAGCGACTAGTATTATTCCCATCTTTAAAATAATAAGTATCTTCTTACGAGTTTTCAAGAAGACCAAGTATATCGATCTTCTATCTACACTCTATTTGTTTGCTGACTTTGACGTGAAATTTTCATACGATCGTGTATAAATTATGGTAATATAAAAACGCACATGAGATATTATATCGATACATGGAAAATGGTTAAATCGAAGCTAACAGAAACTAATTGACGATAAAAAGGATGAAAAAAAATTGATACAGATATGACACGTTCCCTTTTTCCACTAAACCTCTCAATTGTTAGCCGACAATCGAGGGAACGAGCTTGGCTACATCGAGGACTTCTCTTTATCGATGTATTAAAGCTCTTAATACCAGCTTGAACTTGTACAAACGCTGTTATATCGAACACGGCTTAAGCCCTGTTCAAACTTTCCCTTATGAATAAGTATTTCTCGGCGTCGCGAGAAACCTTGTCCATTCCATTGCATTTATTAATTATACTCGCTGCAATGGATGGAATATTCGATTGGACAAAATGGAAACGAATAAACGAGAGAATGCGAAGCATAAATTGCATGCTCAGCACTTTGCGGACGGAAATTCGTGTTTCGTTTTTCTCCCCGAGCTTTTTCGAAATTAACATCCTACAAGCAAAGCGTCAAGTATTTAGCTGTGAAAGTTAATATTTTAGTGCGTTTGTTTGTGAACTGGTAACGGTTCAGTGTCGAATATACCAAGTGAAAAAAAGGAAACAGGAAAGAGAGAAAAAAAAAAGAATAAAATTTGAAAATATCGCAACGTCTGTATACTCGGTCAATATTTTATTTACTAGCAAACCGTTATCATTTTCGAACGAGTTAAAACGTAATTCGATATGGAGATACGGTGTCGTCGTATTTGCGGTTTAGGTTTTCGAATAAAATATCGCCTGATTGAATAAAGCAACGATTATCGGCGGTAACGATGCAGAGTCATAGGTGTTTCGAATAAAACTGGCGAATTGTACGAAAGAAACAGGAGGTAATCTTCGTTTCCCTACGAAAACGTACGAAACGCGGAGATAAAGGGATCGCGAATTGAGACAAGTGAAAGTGATTTACTGTTTCAACAGGAGTAACATTCTACGGAGATCCGCACCGTTTCGAACGTATTTCATTGGAGGGCGAACCAAGGCATTTTCGGATAACAATAAAAGTTCCGACACGCCCGTTTCCACTAGCGCATCGATGGTTTACCAAGCCAGGCCACGACATCGTCCTCGTCGACCTTAATTTTCGACACCCAGGAACTGTTGCGAGTTGGCAGAGACTAGACGACCACCGAATCCGCAGCTGCGGTTTCAGCTCCGACACCGGGGCTGATCGAAAAATTTTTTCCCTGTTTACTTCCCTTCCATTCGAAAATAAACGAAACTAGATTCTGCTGCGCGATTCTGTTTATACGCCAATCAATTTCTCCGCGGCTATTTCATTTTTAATATCGATCAGCATCGTTCTCCATGTTGCTGTAATTCGACGGCGTGCATATAGTTCTTTAATTTCGGTTAAATTATCGTATTCGAGCAAGTAGAACGTTGTCACGCGCGACGGAGTATATTTGAAGAGATTTCGCAGAGCTGTCGTATACACCGAATCGGTCGAGTAAGGGGAACGTTGGGAAACTTTTGGTGAAAAAATTTCCTTGACACGCAGTTCGACACGTGCAACCGGCTCGCGATATGGACTTCGAATCTAATTTGTTCAATACGCAACGGAGCTTTCGACCTCATGAAATATAATGTTGACGTCAATTTTGGACAGCGTAAATGAAGTGACAACCGGACTTTGTTGCGCAACTGGAGAAAATAGAGTGGTCCTGGTGCTGGGCAACTGCTAACTGGGGTACGAAGTTAATCTCGGACTCGTCAACCGCACGAGATTAGCATATAAATTTGTCAAAATGCTTTGTCTACGCGGCCACGCCGAGCTTCTGTGTTGCTACGACCGTTTTATGACGTCCACCGTACTTCTTGATTATTTTCCCTTTGTTGATTCGTTACATTCGTTCGCGTCGCACGCGATATTTCCCGTAGATTGCTCGTCCCTTCGGTTACACTCGTTCGTATTCGAAAGTTCGCCTATGAATAGAAACGAGCATAACAATAACTAATCTAGCGAGCCTCTCGACGAAGTGCTTCGGAAATAATAGCTTTGCGCGTTGTTTCGTAATCACCGCGACTTCTACATTCTCGAATATATTTCGTGAATTCTCCTCGGTACCGAGCTTCGTACGTCATCGTCCGCGAAATGCCAATCACGTTATTACGGAAACGTCGAATATGTAACCGGTTCGATGGTAATTATCAAAGAACGCGCGAAGGCGATTCTGTTAGGGACAGGATACGTTCGATCTTGACCAGGATAATTCATGACCTTATCACGGACTAGGAGCCAGGCTATCGTTGCATCGTAGTCAGCTACTTAATACGCAGTTACCGATACGTTGGGAATTTCGTTACAGCAGGTGGCAGGTACACTGAAACCCTTAGGCCACACGCAGACACGGAGGATTGAATTATTTCACCACGACTCCCACAACCGGCCGCAAGCCTAATTACGAATAGAGGTGAGTTTAGAAACTGGCAGACGGCTGGAAGTTCAATTAAATTGTTATTCGTCTCTCTTCGCTTCCATTACTTCCGCGGCCGAAGATCCATCGAATGCGAGCGAGGCGACGCGTCGATGCGAAACGTACCAATTCCACGAACGATCAACTCGCAACGAATAGAAAATAGAGGCGCATTTGAATTCTTCCCGAACGTTTTGATTTAATTAATCGTCGAATACCCGGTACTCTCGAAGAAGAATTATCTCCGCGTTATCGGATGAAAAATTGCCTCGTTAAGCGTAAAGTAGTAGCAGTCTGGGGATGGAAGATAGAAATTAATGGAAAAAATTTGGGATCCGCGACATAAAGAAAAACAGGGGATTTGGGGCACGGAGCCAAGAGGCGAGAGCAGTAGATGGAATCAGTTTCCTCGCTGGCGTCTGTTTAGTCTCGCGTAGGATCTCTAAATCGCCGGTGTTTGTTTCGCAAGCAAAGAAACGTTGCCGCGCATCGAAATCCTTCGTGGACCAACTCTAACACACAGGCAGCATTTGGAATCGTTTTTTCCAGCCGGTTCGTGGCCCGCCGAGTCGATGTTGATCCATTGCGTTTCAAGTTAAAAGCTTCTTGGTCAATCGTTAGCACAGTAGAAACTGTAAGCAGTCGCCGGTAGACGACGTTGAAACGCCGCGGAATCGTGAAAATCGTTTGCCCTGGATCCGCGGTAAATTCTCTGCGAACCGCAAGACGCCACGGTAGATGGAAAATGCTTTGCGAGCGCTTTAAAAAATTTCACGATAAACAATCTCGTAAATAATTACACGGAAATTACCGGCCGTCTCTTTCTGCTATTGTCCTCGTAATCGTCCTATCTTTCATACACGGAGGTGTCCTTGTATTGTTTTATTCGGATATTTATGGGGAAAACGCGCGTAGGAGAAAGCAGAGAGAGAGAAAAAAAAGACGACGTCGAGGGGATTTTCGCGCGCTATGGTGTTTTAATCGACCAACTTCCATTTCGAAATCGACGTCGGGGACAAAAATGAAGAGGAAAGGGGAATAATCCACACGGGATTTCGAAAGTTCAATTTTCCAGAGGGAACGCCACCTGTAACGGCAAATCCGTATGACCTTTTTGTTTCGATTCCGCGGGGAACTTCAATTCTCCCGTCACTGAATATTCATGCGATTTTATTAAGCACGATTCAAACATCGCTTTCCCTCGAAACGCCCTTTATCTTCTTAGACCTGTGCGCCCGTCCTTCTCCAGCCATCAGTCGCTACCCTGCTATGAAATTAAATTTCGTCCGATTCTATTGTGCCATTTCGTTGCCGTGTCGGGCATCGTTAACCATTTAGAAGCCAAATGCTCGTTTTTCCTTCGGCTCGATTTAAGCGGCAAGAGATTAAAGCTTATTGTACGTATAAATACTCGAAACAAAAGTTATCTACCCTCTCACCGTTTAAATTAGATCGGTCGTTTTCAAAACTTCCTGCCCAACAATTGACATAACCGAACTTTTCTCCCTTGGCCGTGATATCGTGCGAAATAATTTTACTCGCAATCCAGGAAAAAAAGAAAAGTCATTGGTATGCTGGCGGGCATTTTCAAAGTAACCGCAGAAATTTATGTCACCGACGAGCAAGAAATAAAGAGTACCGATGGAAAGATTTCGTGGAGCAGACTTTGGCAGACCTTGGCATCAACTTGCTCGTTCGATCGTATAATGACGGTATTTTGCATCGCCATTGTACGGAATGTGTAGCAGTGGCTTTTAAATTCTCGCCAACTTCTGGAATTATCTTTCTTACGTTTAAATCAAGCGAAGCTTCCTCTTAACTTCTTATCCTATCTCAAGTGGAAGTAAAACAACCAAGAACAATTTATTGTACTACAGTTAACGCGAATATAGTTATATCGTACGGTATATTAACATGTTGACATTGCAACTACCAGGCTGGTCAAAATGAAACATTCGCAAATTCTCATAGAAATTTTATAAACTCTCAACGATGGATTTTTGGAAATTGAAACGATTTTCTGTAAAATGTATGGATAAATGCTTGTTCTTCCCCCAGCAGTGTCGTTTTATACTCTTTTGAATTTTCATCGTTGAAACATGCGTTCTCGTCCAAGAGATCGCGAATAGAAACATTGACGAGGACTGTACGAGCCTAAATAAGTATCTAATGATTATCCAAAAGTACGTAATTTCTTTTATGCAGCGTAGCAAGGTAATATTGTAATAAGAAATTAAATTTCGCAAAATGTGAATAGCAAACGTCGAAAGTTTACGCATGCGATTCAGCCGCGTTTTATGTGGGAAGTTAAAATTGGAGGAATGGAAAATAAGATTTGCGATACATCATTGTCACTCATACTCGTCTCTGACTCGATCTATTCCGCTACCAGTGTTATGCAAATATTTTTCTCAGTGTGGTAAACTCCGCAGTTATTTGCACACGCACTTCCGGGTATTAGCATATATGCATATCCTGCAATATAGCTGATTGCTTCCAGTACGGGAATAAATTTGCTAGGACGATGTAGTTGAAAATAGTTAGTTAATTTTGGCAACTAAATAGCCGATGATAGTGGTCGATACTAGAAAATATCTTGCTTCAAATATCCCGTTCACGTTCAGTTAGAAATAAGTTATGCTGTATTGGCAAGGATTAAAACCAACTTGATTGAGATTGACGTACTTTTATTATTTTCAGTTCCGCGATTGAAGAAGTTTCTGATTACCCAAAGAATGATTAGCGTCAGACTCGAAACGTTAAATAATTCGCGCCAGTTAAATTTATAATTTACAAAATGTTACAATCAACGTCAAATATTTAAGAACTATCTACGATTCTTCCAGTTATATACAGGGTGGTTGATAACTGGTGGTACAAGCGGAAAGGGGGTGATTCTACGCGAAAAAAGAAGTCGAAAATATAGAATAAAAAAAAATAAGAATAAAAAGAAATATAGAATAAAAAAGTCGGATAGTAAGTTAATTTATCAACATAATAAAAACTTAAATGATAAAAGTTTATCAACATAACGTCGATCGAGACAATGATCTACAGTGAGATCCGTTATAACGAGACGTGATAGAGTGCACGCGTACCGAGCTAAAATTCAGTCGATTTTCTCGAAAACAAAGCCTCGAACGAAGCATTTTTATTCTATATTTTCGACTTCTTTTTTTACGTAGAATTACCCCCTTTCCGCTTGTACCACCAGTTACCAACCACCCTGTATATATCCGAGAATAGCAGGGTTAAGAATTAAAGTTAAATTGCGGTTAGTATCGAAAAATTCGGTACTTCTTCTCAAGAATCAAATATATTATGCAAATTTATACCAAATATATAGATATATACTATACAAATATCACTAAAAGTTAATTAATGGCTGACGCCGGAGTGCAAGCAGCTGATATTTAAAGCGAAGAAATATTCGAAGAGGAATTCTCACGGTGCTAGTCTTTAAGCCCGAAAACAATTTATCCGATTCCACTGTCTGCTTATTTGCACGTTTCCGCAGTTTAGGACGTTTTATAGCGTTCTAGCCTTGAAATATTCTGCCTCTACCTGGTCAGTTCGTTTCCTCCATAATCTGGAGGAATGAATTGACCGTCGAAACGCTTTCACTCTGGTTCGAGGTTCAGCAATAATGTCTTGTATCGACCGTGAATTGGAAGGGGATGCTGCAGGAGAGTGGATGAAAACAGAGGGATAAAAAAATATATCGCGATCTCTGTTGTTCTGTTTCTCAAGTTTCTATGGAGGATATTAACTGTCGGATATCGTGAAACTCTTTCAAATATATCAACACGAATAGATCAGCATTTTTTTCGTGGTATGTTTCACGCGTGCTTCTCTGATGTATCGTAAATTGCTTCAAGTTATTCGAAGATCAACGATGCTTCTTGTTTCGGTAACGTGAGCTCGCAGCGTGATGTTACAAACTATGTAAAACATTTTTCAATAACTCGCGTGTTTGCGTCATAATATTCTCTGTTACGTGTAATCGATATAACACCATAAATTTCACATGTAAAATATTATCGTAACTCGATTATTAATTTTGTTTTCAGGATAAAGAGATAATTACTTGAAGGAATAAATTAAATATTAATTTAACGAATCGTTTATTCTGAATTCTTTATCATTTTATTACTCTTCCAAAAAGTTAATCGAATCAAACAGATGCTGTACCTAACTCATCGGTTAATTATTGATTTCTTTCCAAATAGAGTTTCCACATTTTTCTCGTTCTGATCTTTTGTTACTCGGTTTTCGTTCAAACCTCCCTGTTACCGTTCTATCCCAACAATGGTGACTAATTATTATCATAGATTAATGGTTAATGTTAACGTATGTAGGCGAAACATAATTCACTTCATAGACGGTATTCTGTATTCAATGAATGGTTGTACGTTACCAATGAATGTATAACTTGGATACACAGTTAGTAAACAATGACGTTTAAACAGCTAATAATTTCCTGATTGTTATAGAATCGTGTAAACGCGAGCCTTCATCAATAGGGTGAACAATTCAGTTGAAACAAACGTAAGAAGTGGAATCGTTAATTAAATATTACAAATAGAAAACGTTTCTCTGTCCAACTTTCCTATAAATAACTTTTCAAACGATATGTGTTTAATGTTTAACATTGCCATTCGTCTCCGTCACGTTAATGTAACATTATTTTCGAAATTACAACTCGAACTATTTCAGCCGTCTCGTTAGAGATCAAACAAGTGAGCAATATTCCAGTCGGATATGCGCGAATTTAAACGTACTTTGTCGCTAAATGAGTCGAAATCGGTATTGTGTCCATCAAACTCTCCATTTATGGGCTTGAGCTTTTCGTGCGGACAATTTACCTCGATGATATTTCACGTAGCTCTCGTCGTTCTCGTTTTTTCCTGTTCTTTTTACCTGTTCTTCATTGGAATTGAACAAAGCGGCTCGTTACCTGTTCACGGACGTTCGAGTTTTGAAATTTTCTTCCTTCACAGGGAAGGAAATTCTTTAGTTCAATTCCCGTTAAGCGTTCATTCGCGTGATTCCAAGGCAAGGAGAAATAAGCAAGAACAAAGAGGATCGGAAAGTTGGAACAAGTAGTTTTTCCGCTTTAGCAGTTCGCAATCTATAGTTTTGAGTCGCGAGTTAACAGCTTTTGTGCGATATATGCGACGGCTACTTAATCCACTGGGGTATCCTACGCTGAACGGAACTTTATGTCGACACTAATTTCTCCTCCGTTATCTTGTAACAACACGCCCCGCAAGAATACGGCCGCAACTCCGACAGCGCTTCATGTTTTTCAATATTCTTAATCAATTCGCGTCAGTCAGCAAAGCTTTCGACCTAGATTATACTCTGTGAGAAAAGAAAAGTATATGGAAAAGAGGAAAAAGTAGAGCGTGAGCAGGGGATGGTGGGTCGTGGGATTTCAGGATGTTGTCTCAAAAATGAAATCGTTCGGTTTGCTTAAGAGCAAGAGGGGAGAATAGGGAGAGGGAGAATGAGGGTGGACAGCAAAGAGATGGAAAAGTTGGGGCAAGTAGATTTTCTGCTTTCGCCGTTTGCAAAGCGAAGCTTTGAACGCCGGGTTAACTGGCCGAGTTCTGGAACGACGATGTCCGTTGTGCCCGCGGTACTTAACCCTTGGGGCATTGTAGTCAAAGCGGAATTTCGTGCAGACACCAGTTTCTCCGTTTCTGGCGTGCCAAGGCTGATGCCGTGGAATTCAATGAGACTCCATTTCCAATGGTCCACGATACCCGGGAAAGGAGTTTTTGACGAATAGCATTGGCCGGGCTAAGCTGACGTAATTTTTTCTGGTCTGCGGTTATGATCGATGATCGTTGTGCCGCGATTACAATTTCTTCCATACGACTGAAGATGTAAAGAGTGATGATCGTCTCTTAATGTAACGAAAGTTTCTTTTTTTTTATCGAAAGAGGAAGAGGAAAAATGGGGAAAAGAGTAGCTGAAGGCCGGGAAAAGGAAAAAAAAGCAGACGAAAGGGAAAATGACTGGAAAAGGGACAAAGAGAAGGAAGAGCTGGAGAGTAAAGAAACGAAAGTTAGCGGAAGAGAAATACGAAGAGATATGATTACGTTCTCATTATTCAATCAAGACTTTTAACGGTCTGTATCGTGTTTGCGATGTTACAAATTCTATCAGAAACGTCAAATTGTTTGATCTCACGGATAATAACGCGTTCTTGTGAAAAAATGATTCACGTTCTGATCTATTGTCGAATAAAACATAAGCGGTTCTAGAGACATAGCACTTATCACGGTTTCACGATTTCGTGATTTGATCGGAAAGTGAAAAATATAATGAAAAGTATCGAGTAGAACTCGAAGGCGCTAAAGTAGTTTTTTATTTTCTGAAAAAAGCGATAAACATGGACAAGAGTTGTTTTTGCCAGGAGCTCTCGACCATTGTAATTAATTAATTGACACGAATCAGACTATAGTTACGATTTGGTAAATAATACTCGAAGCTAGTGGAAAAATAATCGACGCTACCTTTGATTCTTCTGATTTTCTACAGCTTAAAACGTAACAGCAGAAGCATCAATTATGAGTTTGTATTTCGTATGTTTTTTTAGGAACATCAGGTTGATTTAAATACGATGGAAAACACGAAAACCCGAACTCGATGATGTATGGAAGTAGAAATACAGGAAAAGTGGGTTAATGAGATAACAGTTTTACACGAAGTTCGCTCGTTTCGCGCGTTATTGATTCAGTGTTTTCGTAATATCCCCGAGGAACCACGAAAATTTTTCTCTTATTTTGAGACGATACCGCTCAGCCGTCGTCGCGAAGACGATAGGAATAATCCACGATTCGTCGTCATTGCGGAATTTCCACGAGACATTCACGGTTTGCAGGGGCGAAATTTTTCCGATCTGTTCGACGATTCGATTTCAGAAACAACGACGGAAGGCAAGTGGGTGTTCACTTTTTGGCGCTGACAAAGTTTTCGGAAGTACAAGGTTCGGATCGCCGACCGCTGAATATATGTATGTACATTCCACGCCGCGTTGCTTCGAAACACAGTGTTTGTTCGAAGTTATAAATCGTAGCTCGAGCCAAATGTTATTCTTTTATCGGAGTGCTTCTTACGCGATTCAATTTTTGGCCAAATTTACCTGTTGTGCCCCCTAAACAAGTTTTTCTCGATCCACGCCAATATGACGCGCAGGCCAGGACGAATGTTCATTGCATTACAGTCGATCGATATCGGTTGTGTAACAAGGTACGTCACGAAAAATACGACAATCCATTTCGGAAACTGTGGTCTCAGTCTGTGGCAGCCGGCAAAATTGGTTATCGATCGACCGGTATCGATGGTTAAGTCTTCTCGGCAGCGGCACGGCCCGGGGAATTAATAAAACGAACGATAAACGTTAACGAGTCTGTTTAGCAACGTTTCATTTATTCTCGCCTCTGATCCCTTTCGTTTAATCCTTCCGCCGCCCCCCACTTACTACTAGGAAATCCTCGGTCGGCCGGCAATTTTCGAGGCTACTTTATAGGTCAAAAGCTAAGGTTTTTCCGCCGAGACACTCGACTTGTTAATAGCGGCGTAAACTCGCGGATTGTGCCACGTC
The DNA here is from genome assembly GCA_014737475.1 of Bombus confusus. Taxonomy (NCBI): domain Eukaryota; kingdom Metazoa; phylum Arthropoda; class Insecta; order Hymenoptera; family Apidae; genus Bombus; species Bombus confusus. The sequence goes on from JACXIV010000035.1 coordinate 6,553,560, forward strand.
GAATCTTAAATTCATTTACGACCGCCCGCGTAAACGGCGATATTGAAAAGAAACCGAGCACCGCATTATCCGGCTGCTTTTACGGCGGCACAAACGCAGCCGCGTTAGTCAGCCGACATAGTCACAATGGAGCTCTTGTGCGTGATTAAAACGCACCAGAGAGATTCTACGAGTGGGAGCGCGAAAAGCGGTTTATACAGAAAGAGAAAGACTTTTTACGTCGCGTCCGTTGGCCTGGAAGCTAGTAAGCATTAGCGGAACGGTGTCGGTATAATAATAAAGAAATACGGGCAGAACATTCACGCTTGGTTCTCGCGAACGTCTCTCCTTTTAACGTTCGTCTTTCTTCGACGCTCTTAATCGGAAAGTCTCGCGCGAATGTTGCGCGCTTCTGTGGTGACGAGATACCGTCTGTCCACGTATTCTAATTAATTGAAAATGGGGGTAATAACTGGCGTGCTGGCTAATTTATATCCTCGTCGGATGGCGAGGTACAGGCAATGTTTTACCTAATTAACCGATCCAATTATCGATCTACGGAACAGCGGAGTAAACGTTAACGCTCGATTGTGCCGTATCGCGCGTGTATTTTAATAAAGATGACGCGCCTCGAACAAGCTTTTCGGGAAAAACGAGAAACTATTCGAAAGTTTGCGACGAGATAAACGCACGATGTTGGCGAAGATGAACGATCTCTAGAAAGCAGTGGTTGAATATTATCTTTGTAACTATCCGTTCCTAGCCCTTGCAATCCGCTTTTTACGGATTTGTCGCGTTTACACGCGACTGGATTAGTTTGGCTTGTAATACTTTCGAAATGTAATATTTGTATACGAGAAACGATATTTTAATACAGCGAAGGAATGGAGGAGAATTTTTTTAGAGAGCATTCTAGAACGTATTATCTATCCACGTTGTATTTGATCTTCGACTGATAGGACTTATTCGACTTATTCCCCTTTCAGTCGACTTATTGTCTGCACTTGCAAGGTATCCTTTGTAGGGAATAGGGCTCCCGAGACACTAAACGTATGTATTCTGTACAACCTAACAGGGTTCGCTGCTAGGATTTAACTTCATTTCACATTCACGGGAACGTAAGCTGCTGCTGGAGCATAGGTGTCGATCGTCTCAGTACGTACATGTATTCTATTCTCAGGCTCTAAAGAACTTGAAGAATAATGAATTGCTGTAATACATCATAAATACATCACGAACCGTTCCATCGTGAATTACGTTGAAAAAGTTATTTCCAGTATAGATTGGTCGGTACAGGCGAATTAAGGATTCGTTGCAATATAGATGCGTATTATTCGCGTTAAGTGGAGACGTTCCTAGAATATTCTGCGCTCGGATCGTGATTAACCATCGAACTGTAGAAAGTGGGTCGACATTTTCTATAAAAAGACTACATCCGGAGCAACTGTGCTAGCCACGACGTATTTATGCAAAGTATCACTCAGTTTGCTGTGTTTTTCAAACGTAACTTGAAATATTATCGCGTTACTTTTACGAGATTTTCCCGAATTCCCATACGTAGATTGTACGCTGGAATTCGTTTAATTTCGGTTACGGTCGGCTCGATCGCGCGACGATTCGTTCCATCGACGAATAAAGGGCAACGATAACCGACCAACGCGGGTTTTACGTCGTACGGATTTAACTGGGTAGAGATCGGGGACTAGAAACGACGTTTGGTTGTTCAAATATTTTATTCACTCGCAAAATACCTCGGGGTATTACAGTTTGTAGCGGGAAAGTACGGATCCATGGTGAGTACGAGAAGAAAAAGGAATATCCCGGAAAGATGGCGTCGCATAACACGACGGGGGGTGGGAGAGCGATGGGAGAAAGGCATCGCGCGGAACGCGAATAAATCAGAAGTAAACTTGTGTAAACATCGCGAGTTTAGCTCGCCATTACTTAGCATACAGACAAGGATGGCAAGCCTACGTCTCGTCCGAGAAATTACAACGTTCTCGCGAGCTGTTGGACCGGTCGTAAAAAATTTCCTGGCTTCTACCACGGTTTGGAAGAGTCCTCGCGAATTACCCACCGAGCTTGTACGTATAGTTCTACAACGTTTTTCACGGGAAATCTGATACTCCTTCACCAAATACGTTACTCTACTTTAACACGCGCAATAGCGGCGACATTACGACCTGTTAAACTACTATTACGCCATTTAACGCGATGTACCGTGGACGAAGGCTGCATCATGATTTAATTTGTACAGCCCGGTAACGTATGTCTCGATGTGATCATTCCGTGAAACGTGAAATTCTCGTACCGGCTCGGCAACGTTTTAACGCGCGATCGTATATATGTGCAATAATCAGAACCAACGTCGATTTCAACCGGGCCTGAATTTCCTACGGTAACTAACGCGACTGTACAGTCGATTAGAAAATTACAGCCTATTTACAGCCGTTTTTAGAATAAAATCAGTCTCTGAATTCGAAATGTTGGTGTTTCGACGAAAGCTAGAAAAGAGAGAGAGAGAGAGAGAAGGAGAGAGGGAGAGAGATCCAATCGGTTCAGCGACCGAGGAGGCGTGAATAATTAACGAGGCAGGACTGACGATCGACGAGTGTTCTCGTCTTCGCGTGTTTCTTTACACGTCGCTGGTAGTGTGTCATAACGCATTCACCTCGCATATTACCCCACGGATTCTGCCCCCACGGGTAACTACCACGTTGGAATTTATCATTTTTCCGTATTCGCAAAGGTATCGGGATTTGCTTCGAACTAAACAAAACCTTCGTAAGACGTGCATGAGACACAAGGGATAAGAAGGTGAATCGTAAGTACGATAATCCATGTTGAAAGAGAAAGACTCGTGGCTCTCGCCCTTGGTGATCGAACTCGCTTTTCATTAGTCGCGATAACTTGCGAGAGGCTGGGGTTAAAAATAAGGGGATTATCATTTGTCTTCATCAACTTACAACTTTCTCCTTGTCCAACGCAGGGGCTATATCCCCTTAATCGATACCCGAGACATCGCAGTCTTTCATCTATCCATCTATCCGTTCAGTCATGAAACTAACGCGGCGTGCAACGTGGATGCAAGAAGCGTCCATTATCACCGAACAGGTTTTTGCTGCTTATGACAGAGAACTTTTTCCCCGCTACCTTTAATTCCGTGCAAATAAAATACCGCCATCTGGAATTCCTCGATGCTTTAAAAATCGTTCAACGACGAATTATTCGAGACGTCCGGTTAAAGGAATGCCAAATGAGATTTCGATGGCTGGCAAAAGTTACTGACCATGCCAAACGTGGCTTAACGCGATCCACAGCTTTGACTATCTAAACCGTCGAAATCTAGGAAATTTGTTCAAGGACGATCGACGCAAAGGACCTCGTCAAAGCTGGCAAGGTCCGAGCGAAATGAAAACGACCGAGGGAAAAGGGCTCCAAGTGTCAACAGCGTGTGTTAATGTGATGTTCGAACGAGAAACGTGGAAACGCGGATATGCGGAAAATGAACGCGCTCGTCCAGATACCGTTGAAAAGAGAGATAGGGGTAGATTTAAAGGTCTGTTTTCATTGCTATTCCAAATCGTGCGGGCTTCCGCACGGCTTCTATCGTCCTATACGAGGACATCGGCCTGATTGGTAAATCTACGGCTGCTCAATGATGCGTTTATTTGCCAGAGAATTAGGGCAGCAAGCGAGACAGAACGACCGAGACTAGAGGTAACGACTTGTGGAAAGGGGATGGAGGAAGGGAACGGGAGCTAGGAAACTGAAGAGACCGGCCTCCAGAGAGGGACGACACACGGCAGGGTAGCTTCACCCCTGTGTGGAGGGCGGCGTACTCTACCGCAATCAGTAAACCTGTAAAACATTGGATTAGGTGGCCTAACCCAGACCTTACTCCGGCTTCGGTGGCTTCAGCGTACTTCCAATTTCCATGGCTTGCCTATACACCCTTTTGTTTCTGTCTCGTGTTATCTTATTCAATCGCGTTCCTACATATTCACCTTTTACTTCGTCCATCCGCGCCGTACGGCTCTGGTTAGTCGTCGCTATTGCGATTACGATGCCACACGATGTTACTTCTTCGCTACGTATCTATATTTCGTTCTTCTTGTGTTAGAGGCAGTTCCATTATTGCCTTACTCGTTCGACGAAGGTAAAAGATGGAATAAAAAGGTTATTGGAAATGCGACAGCGTCGCACGCATAAACAGTTTGTATACACGAGGAAGGTAAAATAAAAGAGGAGCGAGTTTGATTAATGAAAGGTTTACCTTTGAAAAAATTAGTTCGCCACCCACCATTGAAATTAGATGTACGAGCGTACTGTATTATAAGTATAGCTATCGACCGGGTTGTCAATAATTGTTAACCAGGTTTTGCTGGCTATCAATTACCGTTATTATTCCATTTTATTACGGAATTCACTGCGAAAGTCCAACCCCGATATTTGCTGCTGATGTTTCAAACACTCGCGCATCATGCTGTTTGCGTTTAATATTTCCGAATGAAGTATATTTCCGGAGAAAATAATGCTTTATTGCGAAAACGAATAATGCTAGAACGAATAACGGTCAAATACGAGACAGAGGATTTTCTTTTCTAGTCGAACAGGATTTATAGGTCAGGCTAGCTCTCTTTCCCTCCTTGGTCGGAAGAGACGATGCCCGACCATGTTCCGACTAATCCACTTAAAAATTCGATCGAACCACTTCTGGTCCAAGTCCATGAAAATTTTGCGACGTGCAAAAATGAAAAAGCTACTTTTGCACCGACATGTTTTTCCTCGCCCAAGATTTCCCCATGTAAGCGTTCTTTGTTATTCGATGCTGGTATTTTCATCGGTGCACGTTGTTCGCGTATTTCGCGTACGGAGTCGATTTTTTAACCTCAAATATTGATCTTCTACGGATTTGATTGGTTTAGGACCATAAACAAGACTCGCTTTGACAACTATGACGCTGTGCTGTAAATGATAGATTATTTTTGAATGACGTTGTTCAGATCATGTGTACGTTCATTTTCGACTTCTGTACGACGAAGGCACGAACAATTATCGCATGGTATCTATCACTTACGAATCGTGTCTCAAGGAGTAGTCAAGCGATGATGCGATGCATAAATTATTAATACGTATTGGATTATTCGAGAAATTCGTAATGAAATTGGGAAAAGACTCGCGGTTATTATATCTTTATAGAATTCGTAGATCATCTTGTTATTTACTAGGTAACGTCAAACCCGTTTCTTTCAAAGAATTTGCTTCTTTTACTGGTTCCTTGGCGTAGAATAAAAATTTTGTACGGACGATAGAGAATACGAAGAATAATTAAAATCACTGAAATTAAAATTGGGTAAATTCTTGGACATTTAATAACGTAACTATTCTTCGTTAAAATACAACGTCTTCCTTCCTTGTAGGTAAACAACATTCTTTCTGTCTTGATGTATTTCATGTTTAATTAGAGACAATATTTGTTAAACAGTATTTTTCGAAAGTACATGGTAAATAATTCTCTTTAAATTTTATCAGATAGGAAGTAAATATTTACAAAAACGGAGCCACCGCTGATTTCCATAATTTTTCAATATGTCGTCGAAGTCATCGCCCTGAGCAATGTTGGGGGTAGTCGTTAATAAAAAGCTCGTGGCAAAAACAAAATTTGCGGAAAGGTACATAATTTTCCCTACGCTATTTACATTTAATAGAGTGTAAATAACCAGGACCTCTTGCTTAGCTATCCCAAACCTAACCCAGATCTAATTCAGACCAAAATTGGACTTGGGTTAGGTCAAGTTAGATTATTTCCAGGACAGGGGTGCAGGATGAGGAGCGGAGCTCATCCCTCGCCTACGTTTTCGTTTATTGTATTACAGTATCGATACACAAAACAATTTCACAAAACATTGCACAGTTAGTATTTCTCTTTTATTTTCTTTGTTCCTTCACATTTACATTTATACGATATGTATCTGTTATTATTTGCAAGAAAGCATCTAATCGTTTATCGAAATCAAGTACTTTTTTAGACATAAATTCTGCTAGATAATGGTTGCAACGATATTCCCTCCGATCGTATGTAGGAATATTTGTACGAATATCTCTCCATAATCTATCTATGTTCAGAGCATGGACACCTGTATCTGGATCAACGAAATTATGATCAACGAACGTTTCGCTACGCAATGTTGATATATATTTGTATCGATCTTTTCATATGCTTTCCAACAATCACTATAGATTAAGGAGTAACCTTTCTTTACGTAAGAGGCAATTACATTTGTCTGCTTCGTGGGAGACAATTGCCACTAGAAATATATTTTGCGCAGCACGGTCTGTACCAGTCTATTGTTCGTTTAAAATTAGAATTTCGATGTTCAAATTTAGCCTCTTCTATTTCCATAATAATTCCATCTTCTCCAATTTGAATTTCGTTATTCATCAACCATTGCTACACGAGCGAAACAACAATTAATAGACTAAGTCTTTAAATCACAGTCGCTAAAATTTTCAAGATTAATTACCTCCTCATAAAGGTCGATCCAACCAACTGCTGTCCATGAAAAAAGGTTCGGTTCTTTTCCCAGAAATCTCTGACGAGGAGTAGTCGGCGTCAACGCGTAAGAAATTATTCGGCAAGCTACGTTAATACTTAAACAACCGTTTGAAAACTAAGTGCCGTGGAGTGCAATGATTTTAGAATTACACCTTATCCGTATCCGTTCGCCTATAGCAATGATTTAAGCAATGAGAAATTAATAGTTTCGAATTGCTCGATTCCGAAATATTCCCACGTCGAGAACATTTCACCGTTTTGCGAAAAACATTTTTCATACGTGCGAACGTATCAATCAACAGCTCGTCATATTGCGTTGTTAATGCTGGAAATTCGAAAAATTTCATTCTGTAGTAATATATATATATTAGCAATATACAGGGTGGTTGGTAACTGGTGGTACAAGCGGAAAGGGGGTGATTCTACGCGAAAAAAGAAGTCGAAAATATGGAATAAAAAAAATAAGAATAAAGAAAAATAGAATAAAAAAAAAATATAGAATAAAAAAGCCGGATAGTAAGATAATAGGTAGGAAAACACTTCGGTCACATTGGAAGCGTTTATCAACATAACGTCAATCGAGACAATGATCTACAGTGAGATCCATTATAACGAGACGCGATAAAGTGCACGCGTACCGAGCGAAAATTCAAAGTCGAGTTTCTCGAAAACAAAGCCTCGAACGAAAAATTTTTATTCCATATTTTGGACTTCTTTCTTCACGTAGAATCACCCCCTTTCCGCTTGTACCACCAGTTACCAACCACCCTCTGTAACTTTACTTTACGCAGGAATTTGAACCGATTGTGAATCGTTGATGAATATCGTGAGTGGCGAATTCCTTCGAAATCGTAAGAAATATCGGAAACATAGCTTTCAGCGAGAAAGATAGAGAAGAGCGTTTGGCTTACCTTCTTTCGCTAATAACTTTCTAATAAACGACGACCAAAAGCTTCGAAACAAAAATTCGAAGATATACAACACGTGAAAAACTGATCGAAATCGGAGCCTTTTTTGGCTGCCTTTTTTGCAAATATTTACTCGATAGAATAGCAAACGTATAACATCGGACGATAAACTTAGTCGACAAACTTTTGCTATTATGCATATGCTACACTCGCGCCTCTCAATATTCCAATGAAATGGTAAATATCGAAAACTTCGTATGGTCCTAACTCGATGGCGAGGATTTGTTAGGCGAACTATTTTCGAGACGTTTCCACGTCGCTGGGTCGATTCGACGTGTCATCGATGAATGATTACGATTGCACGTAGTGGAGACTGCGATTAGATGATGTGCGACGGGAGCATGCGAAAGTACGTATTCGGTACGTGCACAAGCGACGAAATACTTCGTCCGCGAAGATAACCCGTCGCGAGCATCGTGTCTAGCGTGTTTGGCGCGCACTGAACGATTCGCAATCCCTCCATATAAATCGAAATCGTAGCGCGTATTTGGAAACTTCCGATTCCAATTTCGATCTACAAACAGCGTGCGAACGATGGCCATTCTTTTCGAATCGATTTTGCGATTCTATCGCGACATCGATTTTCGTGGGAATACGCGCGAAATTCTTCAGCCCTCTTCCGTCGAGCGTACGCGCTTCCTCGATCATTTCGACGATCGACGGTCATTAATTACGAAATATCGTGTTATCTCTCGGAAACGATTTTCTTATTAAATTAAGAAGAAAGAAAAGACAAATTAACAGGCGATCCGTAGATAAACCGGCGAAAGAAAGAAGTAAATCAGACGCTTGAATAATACGGATCGTTCCGCGAGGAAAGTTTTTCACGAGATTAGTCCGGGGAATATAAATTCGAAGCGAGTTGGCGGCAGATTCGCGAGGAAACAAAACGGACGTTGCGCGTTTAATCGAATCGCGTATCTCACCTTCGTTCGAATCTGCTTAAATTATAAAAGAAACGTTTAATCGTAATGCGATAATGGGGCGAGAAAATAGAGCGAAATACGGGAAGGAGGAATTGAAGAAAGACGATAATAACGTCGTTTACCGAGAACGACGCATTTCAATCATATTTTATCGCGTAACCGAGTCGCGAATCTTTTTCGACAATTTATCCAGGATCAGGGATTCACGTTCAATTTTGTCGAGCGAAATTATTTGGAGCCTGGGCGACAACGTTTTCATTCGAGACCTCGGAAAAGTCCGTATCGCGCGACTCGTGCAAAAACCCTAAGATGCGGAGGAAAATCTTGCGCGATAAAGCTATAATAGATTCGACTTAATAATTCAAGGATCCTCTTCTCCTTGAAATAAGAGGAAATAATGCACAAAAGAATCTGACTCTATCGCGAAGCGTGCACCGGTGCGTCCGCTTTTCAAAGGAAGACCCGCGCTCAACCTTCGGCTCTCGAAACGAAGAATCAAAACGCAGCGACATTACAAAGACGAGTCAGTTTCGTGGCACGTGGATATTTCCATACAAATCCGTGCGAACGAAGGATAGATACGCGAACGACGTCTCTTCTCGCGTTCGTCCATACGCCGCTTCTTTTCTCCTGGCCGTTTTCGCAGGCGACGATCGCGCGGATTTACGAGCTGAGCAGCGGCGGCGCGGCGGGCTTCGTCGAAACACTTTTAGGATTTTCGAGACTCTTGAGCAACCACTCGACGATGTTTTCGTGCGAAATCGTCATGCACCGCGCTGTAATCCGAAAGAGAGGGTGGTCGAAATGGGAAACAAGAGGAAAAAGAGAAGAAATGGAAAGGAAGGAGGAAAGGCGGGTAGAAAGAAAGAAAGAAAGAAAGAAAGGAAGGAAGAAAGAAGGAAAGAAAGAAAGAAAGAAAGAAAGAAAGAAAGAAAGAAAGAAAGAAAGAAAGAAAGAAAGAGGGAACGGAAGTAGGAAGGTAGAGAGTTGAAAAAAAGACATGAAAGGGTAGAAGGAAGAGGGCGAAGAAAAAGCAGGGAAGGGGGATAAAATCGAGAAAGCCAGCGAGGGGTGAGTGGTACCTGGTGCGCTCGCGCACACCGACGACGTACAGGCTCTGATAGCAGCGTGCGCGCAAAGTCCGTCGCTGGAGAACCGAACGGGTGCTACTGGTACGAGTATTGTGTCTCGTATACGTTCTTGCGTTCATAGTCGGTGCCCTAGCCTGGTGCTGGTAGCAACGACACCCAGCTGCTGGTGCCTAGCGGTGGTGGTGGTGCTGTCGATGGTGGTAGTGGAAGCCGGTAGTGGTGGTGGTGGTTGTGGTGGTGGGTCGAAATAGTGGGGGAAGGATGTTGGAGGGTTGCTGAAGTTTCCCTAACGCTCGATGGCGTACCAGTGCGGATCGTGATTCTGTGGGACGTGCAGCGTCGCGGCGCTCAGCTGTCTTAGCCTCTCTGTCGTCCGTCCGACGACCGATCGACGGATACACGCACGACGCGACGGCGAGGCGAGTGCTTGACGGAACGTCGTGCGCGTCTGGTCGATTCACAGTCGGTTCGAGGCACACGATGTCATCGTGTTGGTTGAAAATCGCAACCGGTGATCGTAGCGATCGTGACGACGCGTGATCGTCGTCAGACGACGTTGGCGTGTCGCGTGAAATTAATGTCGTGCTACTCCACGTAGCATCAGACGGAGGAACAGGCGGAATAAAGTACGTCCAGAGGATCTCCCGCGCCTGACAGCCTCGTTGGCCGCGTGTGTTTCACAATCTTCAACGTCTATCCCGTTCCATTCCTCCGTACCACCAGCAGGCGTGTTCGCGCCTGAAACTGGACGGGGACTGGAAGGTACGAGAGCCACGCAGATACAGTGGGAAAGAATTTTTCCAGGGGAGACGCCGGACGGAAGACGCGTTTGCGTTTCGTTCCGTGACGAAATTGTTCGCGCGACCCGATGGAAAATTCTGCTTCCCTTTTGAATATGTTTTCTATGTCTGTAAGAGAGGGAAAGAGAGGGAGCGAGGGATGAAACGGAAGAGAGCGTGAGAAAAGGGGACAGAGAGGAGGACGAATTGGAAGAAAATTGCACGATGACAACCAGAGCGAACCCTTTTCCATTTCTCTCTATTTTTTTTTTACTTTTTTTTCTCTCTCTTTTAAGTTCTCCTCCTCCGTCCCCCTTCTCCGTTTTTTGATATGTCCCATTGGAAAGTACCGTTCATTTTCTCCGGCGTAATTTTCTGCCTGCTAAAAGTGTGAACGCCGAGCTTCGCATTGTTCGGCCTTTCAACCGTTAAATTAATGATTCGAATTCGTTTCCCTGCGCGACTCGTCCGGGCTTAATCGCTCGAAACTGTTGCGTGGCAGAACGCAAGCGACGAACATTCACAGCCTGTGCGATTCTCGATCGGCGAACATCAATCGGATTCGGTGATTTTCACTTAACGTCGCGACAAACGTTTCCCCCGTAACGCCACGATACATCGAATCGCGCCACTTAACGCGAATTCGCAACGATCCAGCCGATCGATCGATTTCCGCGATCTAGATCTGAGCCAAGCGAATGGAATATCAAGGACGAAACGTGTACGTGTTCCACGAGTTCGTATTTCATTCTTTTCCATTTTGCCGGAAAGACAATAGAATATCAATCGCGTTACCAATCATGTTTATTAATCAAATGGCAATACGTTTCGCGATATAGAAACAATTCCCGATATTTCGTGTCAAGACTTATTTCGCGAGAGAGACGATTCGCGAAAAAAAGGCGAGAGGAAATTTATACGTTCGCTGTGTTATTTGGAATCGAAAATTGGACAGCGTGAGCGATGTTGGTAGATTCGATTGTTTGTTCTCTTGGGAAAAATGTAAACGGCACGCGTATACGAACCTCGCGGACCTTGTAAAAAATGTATCTTCGTTCGACGAATCGAACAGCCACTGGAGGACAATCGAGACGAGAAACGAAATGCAGCAATGAAATAACGGTCCGTTGGACGATTCCCTTTCCTAACGCTGCACCGCGATAAACGAACGTTGCCGATTAAAATGCAATTTCTTCGTGCTCGTAAAGATTTTAAAGCAGTCGTCAGCCGAAAAAGAAGTTGTTAAACCGCGCGTCGTACGATCCTTGTCCGGATAGTATCGGTTTCTATCCATCGTTCCGTCTTGCTGGTCTCCCTTGTCTCTTTATCAATTTTCATCGTGACTCGGCTCGAACGTTATCTTCATCGTTCTGCGTTTCCTACGAGCCGCCAGGGCAATGACGTTTCCGTGACGCAGCTCGATATCGAGGAAAAGGAGGATGGAATCGGTGATGGCCGTCCGTGCGATGCGTCTCGTCGGTTCGTGACCTTGGCTACTCACGAGGCACGATCGCGAGTCTAGATATCGTGGTTTGCTCGATGGGGCCGATAAAATTCCCGATCGGTCGGTTAACCAGTGGTAGAACTGGATCGACGCTCGATCGGGCCATCGTTTTATCCGGATCTAGACTCTCGTCGAACATACTCTGTCGATCGTCAGGTGAGCGCTGAGAGATCGTAAAGGGGCCGACCAGTGGACTCATTGTCAGTGGTATTTCCAATTGGCCCGTTGCGATCTCTTGCGAGGAAACCGGTTCGACGACCGGCTCTCTGACTTCGATCCTCTCTCTTTTTTCTCTCTTTCTCTCTCTTTCTCTCTCTTTCGTTGCTGCTTGTTCGCCTCCCGATTTCAGCCGCGAGTTACCTGTTGTCCCTTCCTCGTCTGCATCGCGGCTCTCGATCCTTTCTATCTCCTCTCCTCGTCCCACCTACACGGCGAACGTTCGCGTTCCACCTTCTTCGCGCCGGCTACTAGTTTCTACGTTGCATTTCAGTGTTTACGCGGCGGACGTACCGTGACTGCGATCGAAGGACGAGTACGCGCAATATTCTGCCACGGGTCTGCCAGTGCTCAGCGAGGACCGAGCTCTTGGACAGCCTGTAACGAAGGTGTACTTATCGTCGAACCTTGGAGAGGCGAAAAGTCGAAAGAGATTCTTCTGCTTGGAAGCTGTTTGAAGAAAATCAAAGAAATATCTTCGCGGTGAGCCAGCGAAAGGAAGGATTGAGCAGAGGTGTAGGGGATTTCTCGAGGCATGAAAATTTTCATTATGTTCCACCTTTGAGGCGGAACGAAAAATCGAGTCACGAAGAAGCATTTGCTCGTGAAACTTCTCGCCTCCGGTCAATGTACAAACTTTTCCCCGCAGCGTGAATAGACGTAACGTGTACCGACTAAGGGACATCTTTTTTCTGCGTTTGAAAGAGCAATCGCATGAAACCTCGGCGAACGATCGACCACGCTTTCTTCCTTTCGTCTTCTTAGAGCATCTGCAAGATTCGTTCGGACCCTGCTTCGACTCCTTCTCGCAAGAAAGAATACAGGCAACCACGATGGATGTTCTGTTCGACGTTCGGGGCGAAGGTACTTTGCCGAGGACCGCGCGTGCCAAGAAATCCGAGATTTAAAGACCTCTCGCGACTCTTTCGTCTTTTAATACCATTCTTCCAATATCGAACCTGCCCATTTACCCTTTTAACTTAGACGTGTATTTAGATCCGTGTGATTTGGCGATTATTCGTATCTCAGTGTATTTGATTAATAACAGGAAGAGAAATGTGCGCGATTTAGTGGATTTCCGCGAACGATCGCGATCCGATTCGTTCATCGTCGAGCCGAAAGAGTCATCCGGGAATCTCGGTGTCCCTGGCCGCTTCTGCCGCTACTTTCTTCGTGTGTTTTTCGTGCAAGCGCCACAGCATTTCGACTGGCAGCAGGCAAGAAGAAGCTGCCTGCGAAGAGGTTCGTTTCTGTGAATCGGTGCTCCCAGGCCGTCGCAAGAAAGCGCTTAAAAGCTTGATTAATTGCGCTCGGAGGCAGCTCGGTGACCGGTGCACGCCAACCATGCATCGGTCGGGTTGTGCCGCTCGCTCTAGAAATAGCGCAGCGAACGTCGTTTCCTGTAAAAGGTCCGGTCCTGTGCTACACCACCCAGCCCTACCGATAAGATATCGAGGACGTTGGCACTATTAGAGAAAAAGAGGAAGAAGCAGGAGGAGCGGAGCTAAGAGTAGTAGGAGGTGGAGGAGGCGGAAGAGCAGCAGGAGGAAGAAGAGCTGGAGTCGAAGGAAAACGATTATCCAGAGAAACGAAAACGCGAACGAGCAGAACGGCGGCCACAACAAACGTTGACAGAGAGAAAAACTGAAGATAGTGTGGCCGGAGATGGGAGGGCGGGAGGGTGGGTGGGAGAAGTCGAGTCAACACGGAGCGTTCACCGTTAGTATTTGACCGATCGCGATTCGGACAACATATACAACGGCGGTGGTGTGTGTGCGCGCGCGCGCGCTCTTCTATGCAACAATATACGATACAAACGGAGTGTGTATCGTCGGCCGCGTGTCGTTAGAGAGGGCAAAACTCGATCTTTTCTGGATAGTCGGCACTCCGCTGGCTCGGACTCCGGAAACACGCATTCCGCCGAGGATTGCGTGCTCCCGCTGTTTCGTGTTCGATAGTCGTCGTTGTCGTTACACGTTTAACCAGAAGTATAACGAAACTTCCTGTATAGCAGCAGCGTATCGGCTCGACATCGTGTCACGTTAAACCGTTGCCGATTACTCTATGCGAGCTTCAGCGGCTCGCTTCGTCCGCGCGTGATGATCCGTCTCGAGATCGCGAGCTCGCGAGTGTATAATAGGTGCGGCCACGATCGTGAACAAACAACGCGGTTTCCTCGATGATTCCCTCGATTGTTCCGTTCGTTCTTCACGAGAAGAAGGGAATAGACACCGTTCTGAATCGAGTTGTGTGCGGTTCGAGGGAAAACCGACGGACTCGAGAATACATCGAAATCCTGTATCCGGTATCAACATTGATCGAATTAGATTAAGGTCAACGACGGGCCGCCCACAACAGGCCAGACGAAGGTCGCGAACACCATGGATTGGTGGCTGCGAGGACGGATTATCTACACCTACTCGTTATGGGTCGTCTTCAAGGCAGCGGCTGTAGGCGGTATTTTCGGTGAGTACTCTCACGTTCCTTCTATATGTTACTTTTTATTTCTTCGTGCCTCTGATGGCTGCAACGTTCGCGGTGCGCGAGAAGGATTCGCCGCATGCTAATCCGATGGCTTGATGCGCGGATCTCTGACATGCGATTACGTTATGTTCGAAATACCTTGTCCTTCGTCGAGTCGTCCTCGTTGTGGAGTGTACGTGTCGTACAGCGCGGTCGCCCTCTTCTATCCCGCTTCTGTGAAAGGATTGCGGTGTTCGCGTTACAAAGAAACGAGAGACGCCTTTGTGACACAGTTAGCCGCGAAATCGTTCGCTCGCGTCAAGCTTTTTAATTACTTTTTGCAAATTACACTTTCCCTTTATGCAAGCGAGAAACTAATTTCAATCCGCGAACGAAGCCGAGCTGTCGCGGGCCTCGGGTTTCAACGTTCCTGAAAAATTCCGTGCGACGAATGACCCGCGCTTTTATGGATAATTAACCGTTTTGTTTTAAACCGTTTCTCTACTGTGGATTCTTCTCACGACTACGCGAAACCCGGTACGACACTGATCGAGTATAAAACCGCTTTATCGACCAGCTATCCTTGAAACTGATATTGTTGTATTACAACAATAATAACGGCTTGGGTGTATTGTTACGTTCGATCCGTGGCTAAACTTGAGCTGGCTTGTCACGAAGTTTTTCCGATAATTGGAGACGCGTCCAAAACTGAAGTGCGCAACGCCGCGTTCCACAGGGATTTTTTCACGGTGACTCGCGGCAACACCCTGTTCGGAAAGACGGACGAGAAAATGCGGCGGCGGTGCACGTGGTATAAACACATGAGAGAGCAGGGGCGACGTTGTTGCATGAAACGCGACTCGAAATTACTTGAACCTTTTCATTGCCGTGTACAAGGCACAAAAGCCGGCGCCCGCTAGTCAATGACTTCGGGAACGTGTACACGGCCATGGTTAAATTGAACACGTAGCATTTTTTATGGATTACTTCCGGCACATTCTTCGCGCCACAAAAGAGTGGCATCGTATTGCGCGTGTAATTCACTGTTAGCGGTGGCGCCGCCTGCGAAATAAGAGAGCGAACGTTGAACGTAAATAAAAAGCCACCTTTTGTCCAAACGTGAAAACGTGCTCGAGAAACGCCGGTCGTCCGCCTTCGTATTCACGCTTTATTTTCATCGCGCGGATTTTTTCTTTCGCTGTAGTTTTCCAGAGAAGACGACGTTCGACTGGCGAAGGAACGCTCGATGATAAAATTCAACGGAAGATTCTCTTTGATCATCTAGATCGTTTCATCTTCGGCTATGACTAGCAATGATCAATCATTTATCGTAACTTTCGATTCTTGGTATAGCTATATCTTTGGTTCTAACTGCGCTTATGATGAACGAGCCGCTATGAGAATATAGGTGGCTGGAACAAAGGGTAACCGTAACCTCATCAGTGGTAATGCCTCGTCTCGCATCTGATAAAGCTAACCGTAATGTACGTAACACGTTTGAATCCTGCAAAGCGCGAGAAGTTTCCAACGGAAGTTTCTGAACAAATTTTTGTTTGAAACGCGTGCATCGTACTACGTTTGCATGAAATAATTTCGTAATAGAATATTCGGGTAAAGGACATTCCTCTTCGAAGGCGAAATTAATAAACGATAATTAAATTTTACGTGGCTCGTTCGCGCATAAACTATCGGAATTGTTATCGAAGCTGCTCTCATTCAATCCATGGCCGTGATAATCTATTATTTCTGGCCCTAGTGCACGAGCTTGCCCCCATATCGCAGCCTTTAGACTCGCTAACTGCCGCTTAACTTTTCGCGACAGCATCGCGTTCACCTGATCGAGCATATTTGTCAATCCGTAGGCGTTGGTTACGCGGCTACGAGATCATATTACCGCCGAGTTAATCGCCAGCTTACCGCTCGAAATTAATTAGTAACCGCGGTGAACCGCGTTTCGTATGCTTCTAAATGCCTGTTGCCCGTTCCATGGGACGATATACCGCAACACCGACCATATCTCCGCCAATCGTTTACCACATCGTGCGCGTGTTAAGATCGCCAGAAAAATTCCCATATCATAAGACGATAGCTTTATCCTTTCTTCTTTTTTACGGCAGTTCTGCAAACGTCATTCTTCGTTTTAACCTATCTCGCGAAATAAAACTTAGCTTGTTTGTAGTTGCTTAAGTCGCTTAAAGTTTTATCGTTATCAAATTGGAGGAGCAGAGAAACAGAGGAAGTTAAAATGAAGAAGATCGATAGAATTATTTAACCAAATATAGAGGCAAGTTTAACGGCAGACGTAACAGTGGCAAGTCTCTCAGGTTAATTCTATACAAACCAACTCTTGTATTATGCAAGTACCGCGATAGAACAGGCGATAGATTTACCGAAACAGCGACGTATCTGTCGCTCAAGTTGAGAAGATCTCCATCGAGGTGACGGCGTAAACTTCGCTCTAGTTCTGAAGTCTACGAGCGAAAGAATTGGAAGTATGTTTCGTTTAAAATACAATTAAGCCTGGATTCATAGACTGGGAAATGAAATTAACATAAATTAGCATGAACGGCGCGCGAGAGTGGTTCGTAGGTATTAAATTTTATTCAAGCAAGGGACGCGCAACTAATGTATACGGAATCTGCAATTATTAATGAACGCGACGTCCGATGCATGTACGCGTTCGTTCTTTGTCTTTTTACGATCAAACAACGCGTTCCTGCCACCGCATCTACGTTCGAAGGTCTCGCGAATTTCGCTCGTCACGACCGAATTCAGACATTCGACATTGTTCGAATGTTCCGAAACGTAGGACGAAGTAGCTGCTAATTCGAGACGAAACTTCTAGCTTCTTTATTACACGTTTTTAGCATCGACTTCAAAGGTCGTAATTTGAAAGAATAGTAACTTCTTCCCGTACCTTTTCCTTCTTTCACCCTTCGTCGCGATTTCTCTCGTATTTTCATGAATAAAGAATTTTCAATTTGCACGACCTGAAGGGCTCTATGCGCGAAGGTGTGCGCCCGCTGAAGTTCTGAAAGATAGCCGTATTTTTACACGATAATCAATGTATGAATAGTAAAGCGGAAAGTAAAGTTCGACGAAGAAGTCTCGGCTCGAGAGCAAACCAGGTCGAATCGATAATCGTTGCGTTCTTCCCCTGACGCATTAATCTTCTGGGAACGCACTCGATTCGATCAGATAAACCGGGTTATTAAAATACAGTAACTTTTTGCCGTGCTCGATCGCTCGCGCGGATAAACTCCGTGGCCATTCGACTATCGAACCGATCGTTGGTGTAATATTCGCAAATCCACGAAAATCATTATTGTATTACGGCGCGACATCGTGCATCGGCTGCGAATCGACGGTGGACGAACGTCATGGAACAGTTCTCCGATCATATTCGATTCGTTCGTGTCGCGTGTCATCCGTTCATCCGTGAATTTCCAAGTATAGAACAGTACATGAAAACGCATGAACAGTTTTTCAAAAACAAAAAGAAGAAAAAAACGTCGATGCTTCCTGCCTTCCAATTTGTTATCCTTTTAATCGAACTATAGCTTTATCCATACTTTCGCGATTCTAATAGAAAAGGATTGCATCGTATATCGAGCTTTACGCAAATACTACGTCGCCATCGATCATCGATACAGGATAAAATATTTTCGATATCTCATCGACGTACTCGAGACACTGTTTTCATCTGTAACAGAAAGAGGAACAGATACTACAGCGAGTTGTAAATACGTCTCCGTCGCTGGAGGGAATCGCAGTAGGCCGGAATGGTAAACGTACTCGAGGGAGAACGAACGGACTATATTCTACAGACTTAAATCCGGCAATCGATTCGGGCGTCATTCGAGGAGACGCGCGTCGCGTCGTACCGTTTTGTTCTCCCGGCTTACACACGGACGTGGAAAAGGAAACCGACTGGCTTCAACTATCTGTAGACGCGTTACTTTCGAAACGAGAGCTTCGAAAGGGATACGCGTACATATACGCTATATCCAGTTCGTTTCCCAACAGCCATCGTACCAAGACGTAGTAAGGCGCACGTTTTTCAATTTCAATAGCGACAGTCGAGCTATCGCTCGCGCGAAAGTTAAGGTCCCCTAAGAATCTGGAAACACGAATATCGAAGCAGCCGATGATTTATCGCAGATTAACGAGTAATTCATAGATCTTGATATCGCTCGTAATGCTCGGGTCACATTAGCCTGCTCCATCGGACAAGACACTAAGCGTTATCGACTATGTCATCGAGCCGGATATAGGAGGACACAGTCACGAGAGGGTGCAGTTGTGTCTTACGTGTGACGCGCTATGAATCAATACCTGCGGAACTATTGTGCTCAGTTCGCGGAAGTTGATCGCGACTTTCCTCGCCGATGGGAATGAAAATCGTTCCCGAAAATTTCAATTCCGCCTCTACGAAGATGTGCTTGCGCGGCATATAAAATCCTAATAAATAAATTGCCGATCTTTTCGAGGGAACGTTCGGGTAAACGTTTGCTAGAGTACCATAAGATCCATCAGGAAAACTTTATCGCGGCTTGGAGAACGACTTGGCAAGAGATCCGAGGGACATTAACTCTTATTGGCAACACGTTTTATTCCACTGCTCCGTGCAAAGTGTTTTAAACAAGCGAACCGAAGTTGAATATAAAATGCTTGTTTATCGCTGTTATTACAAGTATGAGCGATTCTGCAGAAGCAGGAACCTCCATCGAAGATCGTATCCCAGTTCGAAGATAAAGATCGTGCTTTTGATATTTCGTATAACGGAGACTGAAAACATGAACTTGCTCTTTATCCTTGGTGCGCTTATGGCGCGAAAGAGAGAAGTTATTCGATCTTTTCTTTCCCCAACGAGAACACGATCTTATACATATGTACAGTGTAACTCGTTTTCAACGCATTGGCGGCCTCCTTTTTATTTTTCCACCGCGAACACCGTCAACCGATTACCTCGTTAATAAAATAGCTAGTATCGCGCAGATTTGACAATCTAATTGGTACGTGTTAATCGTCGTGTCTTTCTTAACTGATTTCTTGACTCGTGTAACTTCGATTCGTGTTTCGCGGCACTGAGAAAAGGTCCACAAAGGTAAACGGTGTCATGCAGCGTGACGCTAATATGGCGATACGTCTTTATCCTGGAAATCATCGAAGCGCCAGGTATGCATTTAGCGACACGAACCCAGAACAGAATACACGTGCGCATATACGTCAAACGGCGGAAGTGGTTGGTTCGCGTGTTAATTACCGCGAAGGTCCTACTTTCGCTGGAAATACCTTGGTCGAAAGACGTCTCGTTAACGCGTTTCTAAAATCGTCTCCGTTATCCGTTACCTACTTCTTTTCTGCCAATATTTCGTTGATCTCTGATCTCTGATCTCGTGACCACGTTTAATACGATCGCATAGGGCGTTAAATTTAAAGCACGCGTCCGCGCATGTTTCGTCGAAGGATACATGCAATACGAATAAGTTAGCGTTGGTATGTACGTAATTTGTGAAGAGATCAGGGATGAAAAGCCTGCGCAGAGGCACATACGTTACACACATGCACGGCCAACTTTTGCGTAGCAAATCTGGTTCAAATGGTTTGACTTTAATGACACACCCGTTACCGATCAATTGCGAATCTCTGGAGAACCGCGAAACGTACTTTATCCGCGGCCCCGAATCGCATATACGTCGTGGAAATGTCTACGTGTTCCCTGAAAAATGGCACGCCATGTTACGAGTGGACCCTCTGACCTACTTGCAACCCCCCCTTGTCGATCTAATGTCTCTCTCCCTCCTCCGATGCCACGAGATATATATATATATATATATATATATATATATATATATATACACATATTATAATATATTATATACATGCGTGTGTCTCTGCCACTATTATTAACACCCGACAGAACGGACGGTTTAATGAACACTTACCAGCGAATATCCCGCTGAATGTAACGTCCTCGCGATTCGGTACGTACGAATGGGGTAAATGAACCGTACAGGAAGAAAGGTCGCATTCCGGAGATAGCGGTACGCGCCCTCTGAATTAGACCTAAGGTATGCGCGTGTAAACGTGTGCGAACGTGTTCCTGTTTGTGTGCACGCGTTCGTGTTCGTAAAACGGGCGTGCATACGAAGAATGCGCACACCTGACTCTCCGGTGTGCTCGTGTAGAACTGACTCGAGTTTCAGTTAGATGTGTTCGTTCGTGCGCTTAATGATGCCGAGTTAATACATGGGATTACGCGTGTGTGGGTACACATGTATATATATACCGCAAGAATTCGACTAGGAAAAAGCGGGATGGTCGGATTTAGGGAGAACGTAGCGTGATCTTGTTATTAACAGGACGTGGGATTTCTGTGAATTCTTCGGAAGACGTATCTCTGCTATTTTTGGCTTATCAAGTTCGTTTCGATAATAAGGATGATCACATCGTCAAGATCGTCAAGTATTTCTGCGCTCAACGGAATCGATTACCTGCTATTGAGTTAACGTTCAGACGCTTCGTGCGAAGGTGGCGCGAATCACCCGCCAGATAAGCAGGCTCGTTCGTAAACGACGCCAACTGCCAAAATGAGCAACGCACGTGTAATTACGTACGTGTCTAATCTCGATACTCGCGTTAATACCCTTTCCTCGCACGCGTAACACGCACACACGGGTAACAGGAATCGTTAGATTTCGGCCTAACACAAGTAAGCACTTGGTACAAAGCAAGTAGAACCGTAAGGAGCCCGAGATTCGTGAAACGTTCCATATCACAAGGCGTATTCAAGCGTCACGTAGAAGCGTATTCAAAGCGAACAAAAGCAATCGCTTTTCGCGCGAGTAATAATTTTAATAATTATACATAATCAACGTCAACTTTATCGCGAAACTATACTTTTATGTAGCGGGCACGCTTTTGTCTAGCAGAATGGATTGTTGAGATGTCACTCTGAATTTAGTGACCGAATACGGCTAAAAACCGATTGTTATTATTATTCTAATTAAAACCCGAGCAGGGATCGGTCTGAAAACTAGTCTTCACTGGCTGAAGTTGAACGGTCGCGAAAATAAACTCGAAACGGTGAAAATTGTCGGCTGAGATTTTCTGACGTTTGTTCGCGTTTAACAAGCTCACTGTCGCGAAAGACAAATTATGGATCCTTGCGCAGCATACTTTGCGGAGTTACCGAGACTTTCCCAACTGATGGAGAACGATAGCGGAATGGGCTGTTACAATAACGCGCGACTGATGGCTCACGAGCACGCCTCTTGTTAGGGAACGTCGATCAATTTATACATATATGGAAAATAGGGGAGCAATCGTTTCGTAAAACGTAAACGATAAAATCCAAGAATTCTTACATAACGACCTAAAACCCGGGAACAATATCCAAGGTACAAAATATTCTAGAAACGATTGGTTGATTCAACATACGAGTGGTTACGACAGCACGCAGTTCGTAGATCGCGAGCATATCTTCGTTAAGAAACGCCAATCAGTTTCTATTCGAAGACACTCGACCAGCGAGATCGAACGATCTAAGTGAAGCCAGAAGCGACCAACAAGATGAGAAAGATGTTCAAAATGATAAATCAATTTGATATCACTTATACGAAGATGTCAGCGTAACCAAGGACGATCTATTCCCTCCGTCCTAAAAGATTCGACAGCGTAGAATCGTGACGATTATTCGAAACGTCGCTCGTCAAACATTTGTCGAACGTAATGGCGGATCGCGAGGAAACGCGGCGGCGAAGGTGCCAGCGAGCTTCGACCAAAAATGTATCGTAGGATCGTAACTCACGCTCGATCATGAGGAAAGAATCCAGATCAAAGTTGCTCGGAAGCTCATCGCATTTCCGTGAAGAGGAAGGTATCCCGGAACGCGGATACATCGATCCTACGGGTCCGTCTTGGAATCGAAAGCAGGGAGGAAGCCTGAGGAAAGGCTGAGAGAAGGAGGAGGAGGAGGAGGAGGAGGAGGAGGAGGAGAAGGAGAAGAGGCCACGACTCAGCGCCGGTTACCGGTGCGTCTGCACAAGCAGATAGAAGGGCGAGAGAGTTAGGCTAGTCATCAGTATCGCCGAAATTGAATTTCTCGAGGGCGATTAGATGCGGCCGCGTATGGTAGGGTAAAATGCGAGAGGAAGGGTGAAACTCGGCGGAGGAAAGCAGAGGCCGACCGACGGCGGGTTGGGCACGGTAGTGGAAAACTCGTCGAAGCAAGATGGAGGAAGTTCCGAGCGTCGACTGGGTAACGTAACTGCAGAGGGGCGCGAAACGGTAAAAGTTGGAAAGCGAAAATTTCCGCACATCGGGAAAAATAGAGAAACACCAGATGGCCAGGCCGCGGAGAGAACACGATGGAAATGAGTTGGTAATGGGCGAAATATGTATGTCGCGCTTTGTGACAGTGAAGTATCGATTTGTGGTTACCGTATCGACGTGCGTATATTGATCTGAGCTTGGCTTTTTGCTCGGGTTGATATGCACGGACCAGGCTTGCTTTCACGTGCTCGCGAATATGCCCGCGTTTACATGGACGCGTGTACGGGCCGCTGGCTCATCTTTTGAGAGGAGACTGCTTCACGGTCCCATTTACACACGTAGAAATCAAACCGGTGCAACGCGTAGTATCGGCATCGGCCATATTCCTATTGTGATCCCATTGTGATCATTTGATCAATAGACGCCAACTACGCTGCATCGTTTTACAAGGCGTCACTGGTATCGACAGAACGCGATATCGTTCCCGATCTTCCATTCGATCCATCCATTTTTTGTCTTTATTTTTTCTTCTTTTTTTTTTTTACCACGGGTAGATGGAATTTTGCCTACTGCGGTAGATCGCTCGGATTATAAATAGCTTTCAATGGAGATCGTTTGATAACGATTGTTTTTACGCAGAGAATCGGTAGAAGACTGGATGGTGGAGTTTTCGAGAAACGTTTGCTCGACTTCGCTTTGGGACGGTGCTCCTTCGTGTTCGATCATCTTCACGAATTTTGAAGCGTCGAACGAAAGTTCCGCTGCCGCGTGACCGCTACGCTCGATTGGCCGAATCGATCGCGGCTTCGCCGTGGATTTATCATATTTGTACTCGTCCTAATATCGTTTCGCGCCGTTCATGTTACTTTTATCGGTGTGCTTGGCAAGAACTTTCTTGGCCAACTTCCCTGCCAATGATTTGCACAGTTTACAAACGTCTACGGACAACGCGACGCAGACTAATTTACATTCAAAATTCGACATTCGGTGGAATTCCTATTAACAGCGACGAGCGCGTGGTTACGCGACAAAACATGAGCGCACCCGAACGAGCTTCTTCCTACTGCAAATTGTGCTTGCGGTGACGAAAAACGTCACCTAATACCGACCACCGTTTCTCGTAGCAAAAAAGTTAGATTAACAATTCGAAACAAATAGCTTCAATTTCTTTCTATTTTCTGTCCCGCTAAAATTTCAAATAGACGCGCAAAAATAAGAACCCGGGGCGAACGTCGCAATTTTCTCTCGTTAAGGACCGACGAAATGGTGCTGGCGGTTCTTCTTTGACTTTTTGCGGTTCCCCGGAAGTCCACTCTTCGTTAGTTCTGCTCGTTATTCGTTTAGAAGTTTTCGTCGACGATTTACGCGGGGAAATTTCCATTCGGGAAAAGAGAAGGGAGGACGAAAAGGAAGGGCGCGGGAACAGGAAGCGAAATTGATGTACATTCCGTTGCTGACAGTGGTTTCTGTAACATTTTATTCGGAACAGCGAACACGAAACGCACAAATCATTTCTGCAGCTCGAAATCAGGCCGCGTCCTTTCTGATTTACACGCACGTAATTTTCCCTCTTTTCCCACTCTCTCCTCTTTCTTTCTTTCTTTCTTTCTTTCTTTCTTTCTTTCTTTCTTTCTTTACTTCGTTCATCGTGCAATGATCATTGATTATCGAAGTTTATTGAAACGTCGTTCTAGTTACACGTACCACGTTTCCCTCCCTTTCTTTTTCTCTTTTCGATCCGGGCTATTCGTTGTTTCTATCGTGGAAACCAGACGCGGAACAATTTTACACCGGCGCGGCGTCGTCTGTTTTACCTCGTTCTCTAGATACGGCAACTTGTAACTCTACAATTATCACGAAGACCATCGTAGCTCACGCCATAACACGGGAACACCTTCGATGAGGAGCAACGATAACGTCCGTGTTATTTACAGCGTGACAACCCGTGTTTCATCCCGTTTCCCTCTGGCTACTGTAATCGAACCAGCCATGGATTCGCGGTTTCTGCTGCCAGCATAACTAGTATAAACATCGTCGACTTGCTCTTCAGTCGGTGCTGCCACGTGTGTTTTGACGCGATTCATTCACCGCGTAAAAACATCGTATTCGAAGTTTGGCTGATTTTCCAGTGGCACATGGCGCGGAATAAAAACATTTCCGCTGACTTTGGGGTTGGATAAGCGGATAGACTGAATGGCGCCATTAGAGATTGGTGGCGAAGCGAAATACATTTTCTTAATAGCATATCCGAGTTCGAATAGCTCGACCAGAAAAGTTGGCTTAAACCATGCGTCCAGCTACACGGTCGGTAGATTTATCGCGAATCTCGTCAGTTGCTGATGTTCATTCGTGAAACGTGTTTCGAAAATATGTAAGATAAAACGTACGATATTATATAATGGATTTGTCGTACGTTTAATGCCTCGATACCGGTCAGTATACCGGTGAGTGCAAACTCTGTTCCTCTCGGTTGAAATGAAATAATATCTGAAGTATATCGATATTTCAATTTTATATTGATTCGTCAGAGATACGTTACTTCTTGATAGATTCCCCAATGGGTTAGAAATGCCTTACCTCTCTTTTCTCTGATTTATGCGATCTAACGTAATTCTAATAGAATGATACAAAGATAAACGTAGTAATATCTAATAACGAAAAAATGGATCAAACAAAAAAAAAAAAAAAAAAAAAAAAAAAAAAAAAAAAAAAAAAAAAAAAAAAAAAAAAAAAAAAAAAAAAAAAAAAAAAAAAGAAAAAAAAAGAAACTAGAACCAGAAACTAACCCAAATACAAGATTTACGTATTCTACCATTTAAACGAATTAGTTAAGAAAAGGATCAGAAAGTCATTCCACGTACGTGCACGATCTCCAAGAGATACGTCAAGGGGTTAACGAACTCTACGCAACGAGACGATAAAAATCACGAATTTTATTACGTTTACAATTAACACGAATCGAAAGGTGTAAAGTCCACCTATTATGTCGCATATAGCAGATCGTTGAACGACAATGTCGTGATGGAGCGTTTTCACTTCTTCTCCCACGATGTCTAATATTTCATCCGAAGAGCAATGGCGGTACGAGAACACTAGGATGCAAGCTTTCGGCGATCATAATGCCCTGAAATAGTTCTGCAACGCATGCTGTGAGAGAGCGGGAAGGGCGAAGAGGAAGGGAAACTGTGGCCACGAGCAGCCACAATGGAAACTTTGCCTATCGTAGACAAGGCATCGAAAGTCGGACCTGAAAAAGCCGAAAGTACGAGTCTCTCTAGAAAATCGCAGACCGCCAGCGGGTTTAAAAGATACCTCGGGGAAGCTTTCCTATCTGGAACATGAACGCTTCCGACCGATAACGATCGGTAACGCCGCTTTCACACACATTTTCATAAGTTTCGAATTTTCGAAGCGATTAATGATCGAAAAAATCGCGTTGATTCTTTTGTTTTCAACCACTTCTCCGGGAAGGAGAATTCCTTTAATTCCTCTCGAGATCGATAATCGCAGACTGTCTTAGGGAAGTTCGTTTCGAGACGAGTTTATAGATCACCTTGTCTTCGTTGATTCAGGAAAGTCAAGCGAAAGTTCCTGAAACGAGAGTTCAAATCCAAATCCTTGGGTAAAAAGAAGAACCAATAGAAGGGTGATCTCGCAACCTCAAACTTGGTGCTTCGTTATTTTTAATATCTCTTCGTTCTCTCTTTCTTTCCTTTTCTTTTCTTTTTTTTTCCTTTTTTCGTTGTCCGTCATACGGCTCAGACAGAGCCCATCGATTATCGATTACTTCATTGCCTTTCTCTTCGACGCTTTTCATAAAATACTCGACGTGCTCCAGTCATTACGAAGCAATACGTGCAGCTATAGGTGTATTTCGGTTCATCCTGTATGTACTTCCTTCTAATTAATATTTTTGTCAGAGAGCTCGCGTTCAGGCTGTCTCTGGTTCGACGTTTTACTCTTAAAAAAATGATCAAAGGTAAATCTTCCCTCTAACGAACAATAAGCTTGCCACGCGTCTCTGCTCGGCCATCATTATCAAACCTCCGTCTCAAAGCTGTTATTAGTTAGATCCCATCGAGTAACATTCATGCAAGGGAAATTTTTTTAATCAGTCAGCCGTTCCCAGACGAATTTCAAAAAAATCACCAAATACTTCGACCGAGAACCGAACTTAATTACCGAGCTTCCATCGAACGAAACAAAGCTGTTTCTTTCTCTGCCGTTTAATTTTCCGTTCACTCGAGAGTATAGAGTAATACGCTGGAAAAGTTGATTCGCTAGGTTCAATTAGATCGGAAGAGGAGAAACAACAAAACGGAGAAACATGTTGATCGACATTATGATTTATACGGCTGGAAAAACAAAGAACGTGCTTCAATACTAACGAAGCGTTCTAAATTGATTTGATTACATCTGCTGGTGCGAAAGATTTTAATCAGCGCCGGCCAATTTTTATATCGGCCTAAATATTTGAAGGATCGCAATTAATCGCGATAGGTAACGATTCATTTAGTTGCGCGATGTACTTCGTTGCCAGCCGCGAGTCGAATGCGTCTCGACTTTCGTGGAATATTCGAGCGCACTGGTATTGTAATTGTTGCAGTTATTTAAATTACAAATGCGCCATCCTCTCGTGACTTCCGACTACATATAATTTTTTATTGCACGCTATCTGCACTGTATTTACCCGAAGCCGGAGAATTCAATATTTTTCAATACGATACACGCGCGTTACAGTTTATTCAATTGTTATTTCATGCTGCACCATCGAAAATATTTACCCAATTTCCAGCGCGCAAGGATTCGTAATCAAGCCCGCCCCTGCTAATTACTAAAGGCGAGTCGCGTTCGATAATGAATCGTTCGCACGTCGTTTTTCCCGCGACCCTTTTCAATTGCCGAGCTCGAATTTTCACGTACACGACGCGACGCTCGCAGCTACACGCGGAGACGAACTCTCGTCTTTTCCCCCTTTTTCCTACCATTAGACTAACAATTTTAGCAATTAAAATATCACAGCGAGAGATACAGCGCTTCGATGTGTGTCGCACGCGGTCGAGTCGCATTCTCTTTTCCCTTGGCGGTTCGCTCGTTTAGAACGCGTTTAGAACGATACTCGACTAGGATTCTCGTTATCGAAACATTCAAACGAGTGAATGGTAGGAAAGAAAAGCGAGGAAAAGAAAGAGAAAGAAAAAAGACACGGAACGAACCAGATAGGGGAAACGTTCGAGACAGGAGGAAAAAACGCATGCGCTAATTGGTTTCGAGTCTGTAACTCGCGCGATCCGCATTCCGCGGCGCTCGAACCCACTTTCCGTTCGCGTGGGAAAAGGCGAAGCGCATTGTAACGCGAGTCGGCCAGAGAGATCTCGTTGCAGTTGTTCTCGCAATTTGCTCTGGCTCGATCTTATTCTCTGTTACGACGTAAAGTCGGTCGGTCGGTCGTTCGTCGCTTTTGCACCCGTTTGTTTACGCCACTCGCGTGATATCGCGACAGTACCAAAAGACGTCAGCTAACCTACTTGCACGTAAAATAAAATTTCCCGACATACACACGTAGCCGCGTAGAAAGCCGCGCGATGGATCTATTAGACCCGAGAGGCACGCGATGTAACGTGACTACTCAGCTGGACAAGAGTTTTCTTGCTTCGCAGTTGGCTAGCACGGCTTATCTTTTACACCTATCGTGTCTCTTTACATTGATAGCCAGCGCGTCGCGACGCACACGGACGGGCTGACCAACGTAAATATGCGCCTTGTTTCTTTCGCGTCGATACGATCGCGAGGAGCGGCAACCGACTCTTAGTGTCAACAGGCCGTGCTCGTTAATTACACCGAGCAGAGTTGGCTATCCTTGCGTTTCATTGAAATTCCAGAGACATCGACTTCGATAATTAATTACGGTCTTCTCTTCGTTCGTCCGACACAAGGCAGAAGGAGAGTCGAAGGGAATTTCTCGAAACTTTTCAACTCTTCTCTCACGGTTTAAAGAGAGTGACTGTTACGAGGCAGGTTGGCGAAAGTCGCGAATCTACTCTCGCAGGCTGAATCTACCGTAAATAGATCGCAGACCGGCGTGGTTTACGAACCTCCGCGCGTCAATCGTAAAGCCACTTCGATCGCTGCAGCCGCATCCGACACTATAAAATGTACTTAAACACGAGTATAACATAATGTTCGAACGCAACTCGTTCCGCCGTGGCTGGAGAATCCCGTGGCGCACGATGGTCGGAGGTTTTACGAGACTGTTAAATTTCCGAGTGCGGCGATTTCCCAACTCTCAGCGGAATCGAAATGTTTCGGTCGGATCGGTAGCGGGAACGAGTCGAGATTGAGGCTAGCTGATAGCAAGGGGTGGCTGGCGATGGGCGAAGGATCGCTGTGGCGGGTGGATTGTGGAAGGTTATGGCTGGAGGTGCATCGTCGTGCCCGCCAATTGCAACGCTACCATCGCCGCCACATTTCTGCTGCTGCCACTGCTCTGGTGGTTCAATAAAAAGTGGCAAAAAAAAAAAAAAGCGTTTTGACAGACGTGTTTGCCAAGTTCTCGCGCCGCATATGACTGTAATCCTGACGAATACGAGGTGCACAAAGCCGCGTGTTCACCGTTCGACGATTCACCACGACGAATCTCTTTTTAATCAAACGGTCGTTGTACCCCGAACAATCGCAACAAAGCCCTCTCGCGCAGACATCGCTCGTTCGTGCGATTTTTGCGTCGCTTAAGAAAAAAACCGCGTATATCGGTCGACGGGGATGTTTCGCGAGTCAGGAAACAGCCGATAACACCGACCTTCCCTCTCGGCTTCTTTCCCCTTTTCGCCCCACTTTTTCCCCTCCCTTTCGCCGCACTGCCGTCTCTTTCTCACTCTCTCGTACGCTGCATCTGTTTCGCCCTCGTGTTTTTCCTACTTTAATAACGATTCATATCTCACCGCTGGCCGTTCTCCGCGGTAATTTGCATGGACGACGAAGGAAATATTTCACGTGGAGAAGACGGGGCGGAAGCGGCTTTCCAACTGAGAAACGGGCGCGAGCGAGAGAAAGAAATCTCGTGCCTAAATTGCATCTCAAGACCGCAGGTATTCGCGATCGAAACGTTGGGAATTTCTGACGAGACGAGTGCTATTTAATGACGCATAAAGCGACCGGTGAAAAGGCGAAACCGTCTCTCATGGACGGGTCTCGCCGCGAGCCAACGGCCACCGAGATCGTCCAACGTGTCTATGGGACGTGTGTTTCTTCCCTCTTCGATGGTCGTGCGTACTTATTAGAGCTTTATTGTTTTCTGGAATTTAGAGATTCATCGTTTTTTCCGAACTAATCGTTATACATACACAAAATAATCGTGTAATACTCGCAAATATTTCTTTATGTTAAGGTATTTATAGAAAGATACAAAATTTTATATATGGGAATATAACTATCGTATCTTCCAATCGTTCTCGTCAGCGACTAAATTTTCCGTTAATCCATATTCCGATAATCGATCGTCTCGGTGATCGATGTTGATCGATGGTAATCGCGCCATAGTTGAATTCTAACAACTACTTCGTTAGTATTTTCCCTTTGGAATTTCGCGATTGAACCAACGACGTGTAATATCGTTTACAACGGAAGATTCTTGGCACGATCGATAGGAATGATTAAACGCATACATAAATGCATACGTGTTTATCATAGTCCATTGATTTCTCGATAATTCGATTACACGAGTGATTTGTTTCGCTACATGAATTCGACCGAAAAAAAAAAAAGAAAAATCTCATCCCGATGGAATAGTTAATTTATGTGGATACGAAATACCGAGTACCTAGGGCTATTAACCTGTGTTATTCATTCAGCTGACGCACGACTTCCTACTTTCAATGCTGCGCGATGCAAAAATTGAAAAGACCAAAAAAAAAAAAAAAAAACAAAAAAAGGGAAAAAGGAACGGACGTCCGTTAGGACCACGTTGGAACGTATTGTTGGAAAAAAATTACTTGACGTTTCCATTTTTGTTTGTCAAACGAACAGCGGCACGATCGGAGAAAAATGTCGGAACAGGTTTTCGGTGGAACGATCGACGTTTCGCTTATCATCTTTCCCCGTCGCGATAGATTTTTTACCAGGCGAAATAAACCATTACCAAGAACGCGAAAGAACTTTATGGGCAATCAAAACGCGGTGTTTGAACATCGCGAAATTCGCGTCGCGGTAAACTACCGGCGAAACTTTTCGAGAGACAACTCCGAGCGTCTCTGAATAAAGTCGAAATTCAGAGGAATTCCTCGATACGAGCGTTACCTCGATCCGTCTCTCAGCCACCGGATACTTCACCCGTTTCGGTAAACGAGGAAACGAAATAGCGCCGCAGCGATGGGTAATAATAAAAATAAGCAATTTCCGTTGCATCGGTGGATGCGCGTCATAGGAACTAATAGAAGCTAACGTGGAGGCTGCGCGAGCTTTTAAGGCGAAATTTAAGACCGATGTTTAGAAAATAAGGATTCCAGAAATGGATGTGTATATCAGAGAAACTAAGTGGCATTCCTACGAATACGTGTATACCTACGTTTATAGGGTGAGCTTTCTTAAAGTTGAATGGCTCGTGCCATGCAAGAATACCAACGCGAAAGAGAGAGAGGGAGAGAGGGGGAGAGAGAGAGAGAGAGAGAGAGAGAGAGAGAGGACGGAGGTAGAGAATCGCGTGCGAGAGTTTAGTAGGAGAAATAAGAATTACGTTTAAAAGGAAAACGTGCGCAGCACCGTTTACAGAAAGCTTCTGACGCTAGATAGAATTGAAAATTACACATTTATTCGGGCGCGCTAGGGTGGAAAATATTTTGCCAGTGCCGGCGATAGAACTTTACGCGGGCAGAAAATCGGGGACGTTTCCGATGGAACGATCGATCACGCGCCCTTTGGTCATCGTAGGAGAATCGAGGGGACAATTAACGCTTCCCAGTCATCGAAAGTACGGAATTCGCGATTTCGATCAGCGATTCCCGGTATGAAGAATTCCAGCACGTAATAAACTCGATAATCGTCGGCCTCCTCTCTCCCCGCGGCAATTAGCGATCTAATTCCCAACGAAACGCGCGCGCGTTGTCCTCCGGCGATCGCTTTTAATCGCCTCGTATACATGATCGTTTCGTTCGGTGAACGTCCATTAGTCACGCTTGCACCTGACGATCCTTCGAGAATAGAGTTCGACAACGAACAAGAGAGATGTCAACGATGATCGATCTCCGGCTCGTGATCCCTCTCTGGTCCACGGGCTTCAACTATGCGATTCTGGTCACGACGATCAGACTGGAATAAGGCACTCTGCGGACCATTCTCTCGTCGAAAATTGCGCACAGCTACAGGAATAAAAACGAGTCGACGAATGCGGCGGCAGAGGAGTGCTCCATAAATTCGGTGGAGAACGTATAATGCGCTCCGGGTGGATATTCGGCAGGGAAGGTCAACAAAAATTTCCCCCCGAATATCTTATTACCTACGCGAATCACTTTTCCCATGTCCATTAAGCGGATTGAAACAATGCTTTTACTTTCTCTTATTTTTGTCCCTTTTCTCTCTTCCGTGTTAACCTTTCTTTTCCGCGCGATGAATCGCCAAATATTTTAATAGCACGGGAAGCGTACGCTGAAAGTATTTAAACGGTTATAGAAACTTTTTCGTGAATGTATAAATTATACGAAACATGCGAGGTTTCACTGACATCGTAACGGGACACGCCTACCACGAGTGCATCGAAAAAATTTCGAACGAATCTAAAAATGTATATGAAAGTTGCAAAGTATCTGAGGCAAGCTTGGGTAAAAACAAAACGACGGAAAACAAGCTAGAATAACGAACTGCCGACGATAAACACGTAAGAATATGTAAAAGGTCGAATAATAACAGTCGCGGTCGACCGAGACGTCTTCGATGAAGGTATACGAAAACATCATTATATTTCGAGCGAACAGGTCGAAGCGAACAGTGTACCGTGATCATTCATAGCGAACAGTAGTCTGCAGTAAACGTTATTCAATTTTCATCGATTATTTAGTTTTGCACACCTAATTCCACCTCGATCGCAACAATTATTTCCTATATTGGCAAATTAGAATATGCTGATTTTTCTACGCTAACGGTAAGTGTATATTTGCGATAAATGTCTGCGGTGTACATTTTCGAATTAGTTCGAAATGCTACGCGTCACATCTAAGATTTCGTACAACGTTCGTAACATATTGGTAAAAGATGGTAAGCGTTGGAATATTTCGCGAGTCATTGCGTATATAAGTCGTCAACGAGAAGGCCGAAATGAAACGTAATCGAAAGCTGGGAGGCAGACAGCCGGAAAAATCGTGCGCACGCACGTCTCCTTTTCTCCGGAGCGTATGCCGATATATCGCGTAATCCTGCGGATCACCGAGCTCCCCTATCGACGTCGCTTAACACAGGCCATTAATATTTATACGAATCGAGGAGCATTCGATATTATCGGGCAACCGCGCGGTCAATAATTTAATATCATCGGCGCAATAACGCGACAGCGGTTTGGTCACGGAGTCATCGAAGAAGCCTGCGAGAGTAAAGGGGAACGTAATGGGACGCGCGGATGGATCCACCGGCATTAAGAGATTACTTATGTCCACTTGCACGGTAACACCGAGCAAACGCTTCTTAGGGACTTGTATGTGTCTGTATACGCTACACGACTACATTTATAACCGTGTTTGCATGCACAGTCCCTTTGGTCCTTGCGGCTACCGCTCCCACGGCCACAAGTATTTGCATTTGCGGATTTGTCTTTCATCAGTTCGGTTTGTTGACCGATTTTTAACGAGTGTCGAGATTAGATTTCACGCAGCGTTGGAATTAACGAGATTTCGTGCGGGCAGGATTTTCCAAGGCGAAGTATCGACGGAACGCGAATAAAAAAAATAGGAAATCCCATAACCGTTCCAACCTAAATTATCCTGTTCACCTTCAATCTTATATTCTTGTATTGCTTTCTCCTGCGAGTTACGCTCGCGATATAAATTCCGCCAGAAATTTTTCCATTCCGTAACCACGTTCGCGCAATCCGACTTTTATTCTTATTCACGCGATACAAGGCTCAAAGGCGGAAGACGCGCTGTAACAAAGCAACGAAACAGCAGAGCAACAAATCAAATAGACGCGAATAAAATCGACGATGCGCTAATAAAAATACAAAGGGGAACAGACATTGCTCGTTGGTGGTGCATGGCCGTAAAAATGACCGTAGAAACGTCCGTAGAAACGTCCGAGTTAAGAGACGCGTCGAATCGCGAAACATCGGCCTGTATAATTTTTTTACACCGTTTACGCGGCCACGAAAAGTGACACGGTTGTACGTACATTCACGCGATTCGAAGGTATTCGAAGAGAAGGACGAATGCTTGGCAAGACAGCCGAAACACTTGGGAAGTCGGCAATTGATTTTCCATGCCATGTACGCTGTTGGCGATCTACCATGGTATTTCCGGAGCCGCCGGTTCTGTCGATATAAGCGATTTGTTTCTACTTCCGGCCAACGTCCGAGAAATTGAGTTATTACACCTTACGATGATTCGCCTGCTCCGTTTCACCGATCGTGATCGTACGTAATTTGGACTTTTGCTGTTCTTCAGATTCTCTGATTCGCGTACAAATCATTCACCTTGAGGGTTACTACTGTAAAAGTATTATAATCGCGGCACGTTTCTGAAACCTCTACAGCTATTTTAGGCAAAACGCAGCAGGATTTCCTCGATGTCCGCAAACGCTTAATTTCCAACATTATGCATTCCTTGTTTGAACGCGATAGCTTGCACGTCGCGTCACATAGGAGAGAGCGGAGTTATTGAATATCGATCGAGCTTCGTTTCCACGCCAGTGTATACAATCTCGCGACGCTAATCGATATCGTATTTCCTATAGCCAGGCGCCTGTATCGTTACCCGCCGAATTCCCCGTCACGATTCAATTCCGCGTTCGACGAAGAAGTTATAACGCGTCTCGTGATGTCTCATCGTAACAATCCGTTTTCCCTCGTGCATCCAAACCAACGAATCAACGCGCCACCATATAAACTAACTCCTTTTGACGCGCGCACCGTGTCACCGTTAAAATAGATTTCATCGAGTCGATTCGAATATCGACGTGGATTTACGGCCGAGTTTCGTCCAATTCGGTTTTTCGTCGACGAAGGTTTCGCTGTCTCGTAAAATCCGCGAGAATGGCCCATGCAGCTACGTGCGTGCTAATTTCTCGGCGAGAAATAGAGCGTCCGTTCGTAGACCGATGCAAAATTGAAGGGCGAGCCGCGATGTATATTTCCAGCGGCGTTCCAACCAAATGCCGCACTGTTTACATTCGTATTACAGAACATTCTGTTAATTGCCGCTCGTAACCAGGATTCTCGAAATGAACAACCATCGCAGGTTAGCTTAAAGCCCCTTTAAATCGAAAGCTGCGGCTTTCCGACGATCCACGATTCCCTGCTATCCTCCGATGTTTGAATTTTCGCCACGAGGGACTATCGTCGTCTTTACGCTCTCTTTGGATACTTTTTTTCCTCGCGCGTAGTGCAAATGGGTCGATGAAGAAACCGAAGTGGAAAGTTTAAGAGTCGTTATCTCGATTCATGCACGTATTAGATCGAAATACACGTATGGATGTGGTATGAGTACAATTTGAAGATTAATTATACCTAGTCTTTAGCGCGGTTCTCGTTCGTATTTTATCTCTAATTTTCGCAAAACGTACTCGTATATGAATACGATGGAAGCAAAAACTGGAGATCGATCATTCCTTGTCCCTAGTATAGTTTTCGTTTTTGCTATACGTATAATTGTCACAAAATATCCACGCTTTCCTCCTGTAATCTTCGTAGCGATGCGATAGGAAATACGATTTCAAGATCAAACATCTCTCATCGTTTTATCAGGATTCTCATTTTTACCCCGCTTTATCTATACGTAATTATCACAACCTCCATATCTCTCGTATTAGATCGCAACACCTCGTCAGACAGTTCGAAGCCGTAACATCTTATTTCGCGTCGAGTAACCGTTAACCGAACCGTATTATCCTATTCTCGTTCCTTTCGTTTCCGGAAGTGGACGATCGGTGCTTCGTACAGTCGAACAGTGGCCCTTCTGTATTCGACGAAAGATTTAATTGCATCAGCACGACCGTCTTCTTTCTCCGGATGGAAACAAGAAGACGAGCACGGGCGAGGCGTGGTTCCTTTAATCAGAACGATCTGGCTGATTCTTAATTAGTCCAGCGTTCGTCGACCCACTAATAAAAGTGTTGGAAGTTTCGTCCGGGATGGAGCGTAATGCGAAATTTCTTGAGGAGTGGCGAAATATCCGTGTCGTGGAACAGAGAGCTGGCAACGAAGTTCGACCGTCGAAAGTTGAAGGCGGAGATAGTTACAAGACGGTGGCAGAGGCCGGTTGAGAATATACTTCGGATTAAACGATTTCAATTTCCCCCGCTCGCCGAGAGAGAGAGAGAGAGAGAGAGAGAGTTGCGCAGTCAAGTTTACGCGTCTATCTCTGTCACTCCCTAGTCAAGGTAAATTGATCATTAGCAACGAAGATATGGCAAAGGCGAGACTGCCGCGCACCTGTACGTTTTATCGATGTATAAACGGCGAAGATCGAGGGAGGCAGTTTCAATCTAAAGTCGTTGAACAGTCGCGCGGTAGATCGAACGACTAGCTTGCCTGGATAGCACGAGCTGGAAAAGGAAAGTCATCGAGGCCAATCTTCCGGTAGCGAAGTCACGTAAACCTGCTTGGAATATTCATAATCGCTGAACAATGTAACCTGTTGTAGTTTCCCAAAAAGTGTCAACACAACTGCGTGGGCTGATTGCTGCGTCTTGTCCACTTTCCGCAAGAACGTACGAAAGGTCAATAAATCGCGACTTTCCAATCGCCGATATTACCCACAAACTTAGCCGGATTGGTATCGCGAGAAAGCAATCGGCATCGGAGAAGCTTTCTCGAGGGGAGGAACATATCGATCGTTAGGAAGTTAAATAAATTATAATAGATTTGATAGCTCGGGGAAACTAACTTCAACGACGTTTACATTATCAACAACTTCGATTTTTGAACCAGCGAAAAGGAAGAGCAGGTAGCAGGTACGAGAAGAGTGGAAGAAATATAGAGAAATTACATCAAGTATCTTCAGGTCAGTATCCACGGCACCGATCGCATAGCCGAAGTATATCCGAAGCTACCCTCTTGAAACTTCTTTTCGCTATCTCGCTTGGGTGCCAGTTGCGACGGTGCTGGTATTCGACGGTTTACCTCTCGTGAAAGCACGCTGGCCCTCTGGCCAGCTATGATATTAGTTTCGACAGACGAGTAGAGCGAAAGCGAGAAAGGATGAGACGTACGTACGGTGAAACGAGAGGAAGACTCGTCGAGGCCGGCGAGAACGAGATACGTGAGCACGTAGAAAAGGAAGGCTGGAAGAGGACGGTTGGAGAAGGCAGAGAGCGTAAGGGGGTTGAAAAGGGTGAAAAGAAAGAGCGGCTGAAGGAAGAGGGAGCAGAAGGAAGAGAGCAGAACGAAGCAAAAGAGGAGGTTCCGTACGTGACGACGGCGCTCACGGTAAGGTGTTTCAGAAGTTGCAGATGTCTCTTGATTTATTGGCGCGACAGCTTCCGGAGACGAGCGGCATTCCGAAAATGGCGTCGTCGGTGCGGCTACGTCCGTGGAGGTAGCTGTTCCATCTCGGTGGCAAACTTATTCGTTACCGGTGTATCAACCGCAGAGGAACAGAAACAAAGGATGACGAAGCGATGGACAAAGGAGAGAAAGAGACAGACCGCTGGGTGGTAATTTTTATTTCTGATCGGTCTGCGTTGGTCACGTCGGGGCGTAGTCACGCCTCGAATTAAGTCCTGAATAATTGACGAAGGGAACTGGCGCGCGTTAGTTACGGTACGTAAGCTTCGCCTCTTGAATCGTGTCCGTCGAACACGTTAATTAGAGTGATTCACGAGGCGAATTTGCGACGACTGATAAATAGATGTCGTTTAACGAATGGAACGAAAGGATTATTCCTCTTCCCAAGTCGAAACACGTTTATCTTTATAATAATACCCGATTTAATAATACGATGGAAGGAACAGATTATCTTTTTGTTCGTGTCGTAAATTGCGTTTGTTACCGTTTTCGTCGCAATTTCTCTATCTGAATCGGGGATTACAGGGTAACAAACATCAGGCGATAGAACGAACGTGTCGCGGAGGACCGGCAAAGGAGAGAGAATTCTCGGCCGGTGCTAGAAAGTGTCGCACAGCTGAAAAATGCAGCACGAAGTTTCTGCAGGATAGCCGCTTGAATGTCGGGCAAATTAATTCGTTCGTGAAGTGAAAAATCGAACGTTCCGCTCACGTTTGAAGGGTGAAGAGTAACGCGGAGAAAAAAAGGAGAAAGATCAGGAAGCTGGTTTAACCACTCTCTCAATAATGTTCGCGCGAGCGTGAAACGAGTTCACTTCGTCCTCTCTACATTTGTACACGGAGACAAAACAAACGCAAAGGCGGGGGACACGTGAATGGGCGCCCACACGAACACACGTAGGCGTCGTAAACGTATCGTTTTGTGTCTCCGTTTTGTACGAAACAAAACGAGAAAGGAGAGTGAGAATGTTGTCGCGTAGGTGGTTAGACAAGAACTGGCATGTATTTCGAAGGTTCGCAAGCGGCAGACGAACGGAGGACAAAATTGACTCGGTCGTGAAATCGAAATTGCAAGGAAATGAACAGCTAGCCGCCACTAGCCGAGATTAGACATTGGAAAGCAGCGCGGATTGCCTGCGCGAGAAGCTCGATAACTCGGACGAATCTTCGGGATCGATGTTGGAGGATCGGATGCTGGAGAACGACGCCGTCGTCCCAACGGGGGTGTGGCGACGTTTAATTTATTACGCTCATTCCGAGATGCCCTTCGCCTCGAGACTAATTTAAATAATTGATTCCCAAGAACACAGCGATCTTGAGAGTTTCGCTCTTTTCATCAAGCCGCAACTTCCGCGCGGAGTTACCATAGTGATTTCTAGGAATATCCAATCAGACGGACGGTCCATGATCTGACAAATTTCGATGAGCAGACGGTTTCGCGTCAGCTGTCTCTTAAATATTCCAAGGCGTTTCAAGATTATTTACTCGAGCAGTTCTCATGCGATTAAATTGTTACGATGCATTTGAATTAAAATACATTACGTTATATATATATATATATATATATATATATATATAACGTCCAAAGTAGAGAATATAAATTTTTAAGCAACACAGAAGGCTAACGATCCGTCCGATCTGTATTCTCGCTTCGTTCGAGGTATATTTAACGCTGTTTAGAGCGCAATGGAGAAACGAACGAGAGCAGAAGAACACGCTAAAGTAACAACTGGTCTTTCATCCAGACGAATGACCAGCGAAGCATCGAAACAATAGATTGGCGCGGAATTGCAAGCGAACGGCGAACGAGGCGTAGGTGGTCGAATAGATGTCGGAAGAAAAAAAGGAGGAGACTGGAGAAGGAAGAAGCCCGGGAAGCTTATCAAACGGGTTTTCAAATTACAGAAGTGATCCTCCTCGTAATAGACTCCCCTATTGCGACTTATAGGATCTCGCTTGGCTCGAGCCAGGAAGAAAATTATAAAAGAGAGGGCTCTCGGAACGGAGATGGAGAGAATGAAAATGGAGAGCACCAGAGGAGATGGAAAGGAGTAAACGACCGGGAAGAAGGAGACACGGAGCGTGAAGAAACGAGTTAAAGGTGGCTAGAGAAACGGAGCAGGTTCTCGTGGTCTCTGTCGGAGTGTAAACGCGTTCGTTTCTCTAGTTAACAGATCGCCGTTGAATTCTTCTTGTTAGACACGAACGATCGGTAACGTTACACAAGCATTATAGTAAAACGCAAATATAGTAAAGGCTTATACAGTATAGGAATATTTAAGACAAAAAGTCATACAAAAAGTGAGAAAATGTCTGTAAGTCCAGGAAGGGAAAATACCAAGAAACGAGGAAACGAGTCGATTAGTATTGTATAAGAACTGATAAACATAAACAACAAAATAATATACATATACTGCTAAATTATGATAATTACAACCGAGAATATCAACACTGCAGAAGCTATTTTCTTTTTGACGAGTGACAGTTACATTCTTGGTAAATCGTTGGGTAAAACATTGAACTATTTATCACCAATAAAAATAGACGCGTGATCTGTTTTCGAACGTAGCTAGATCGCTTAAACGTCGTTCGTACGAGGCAAATTGTTTGGTTTTGTTGAAAGAATTATACCCGTGGCCGCACGAATCGGGGCTTAACGCGATCATCTCGATCGTAAAATATTACGTAAAAAGGATAATGACGTGTACAATTGCTTCCATGACGCGGAGTAACCTTGTAAATTCATTCGCGGGAAACGCAACGCTTTTTTCCCGTTCATCGTCGTACTCGCGGACCATCCATCTTCCAGTAAACGCAGTAACCGAGAAATTTACGCGAAAACTCTCGCGTCTGACACGCGCGCAAAGCCGATGCCGCGCCGCCGCTGCCCAAGTTGCTGGAAACAGATTTGCTCGTGGATGCACCCTGACAATAACTTCTCGTCGACGCGTTAAAACGACATTAACGTCGTCTATAGCGTTCGCGACGACGCGCGTGCATTCGGTTTCGGGCGGCAGTGATAACGGTCGCGACTCAATTTTCCGCGACATAACGCCACGAAAAAAGAAACTGCTCTAAGAAGACTTCCACGTAGAACGTAATTTTGCAAAATAACACGCCGATGTATTTCCGCGCTTCCGAATTGTTCGAACAAAGCTAATACACTAGAAAAAATTCGAGCTGCCTCTGAATAATTTCGCGTAGATTAAACCTTTCGATGCTCGTAACGAGCGACCGAATCGATCGTGGAACAATCGATTAATGAAGTCAGGCAATTAATAATCCACGTATTTCCTCCTTACGATCGTTTTCCGACGTTCGATTAAGCACAATTAAATAGTTGAAAAAATACGTTTGTTTGTAATACGTTTATCATCGGCTAGATCGCGCAGCTTAATTACGGTAATAGCGTCGAAGGGAAACGGATTCACGGTCCTGGATGCTTTTGTCGTGGCACATTGTCAGCATTCGCATCCTCGGATGGAACGCCATGGAGAAGCTCGGCGAAATTCGTTTTGGCTTCATTACGTCAACATCGACCAAACCAGGAGATTCGGTCGTCGGTTCTCGTTTCGCGAACGGCGCATCGCCCAGCGATTTTTGTAATCGAAGCGGCGTGCGCTGCCGCATGAATTGTCGCGCGTGGAAAGTCAACGCGGCGGCTAATGACAAACTCGATTAAACGCGTTACAAATGGAAACAAGTCCAGTCGACCGGGTCTAACCAAGTTGCCCAACGATCCCCCGGTGCTTTCGAAATTTTCCCTCGGTTTTAAAGGTTTACCTAAATTCCGTGTCTCGGTTAATGTCAAAGCGCCGAACATCCTCGGCTCTGCGTTAATTACTGCGCGAGACAGCGGCACGGTTTTTGCAACGAAAGCAAACGCTCGGCTACGGAGCTCGAGATTTAATGCAATTTACGAGCGTTCCTTCATCGACCGCCTTTACCTAAATCGAATGACACGAACGATTGCACTCGCCGCCACGAGTTCGTACAAGTGACTGCTCGAAGAGTGCACTTTCCTCGAACAGTCACCTTCGCGGTCTGAACGTGTTGCAATTAAGCACGCGCCGTTGAACGACTCCATATAAGGTATGTATATATGTGTGTATTGTGAAATGACGTCGTGCGGCTGTTTCAAGTCCGTAGGCAGCTGCATGTGCCAATGGAGATCGTGGAATGGAAGAATTTTTCAGAAATCGATGCAAATAACGGTATTAATTACCTGCGTTGCTCCCCGTATCCATATTTACCCATTGAGCTGAATATCCGTTCTACTTGATGTAATGAACGTTGTCGCAATTGTTAGCCTGATTTCTCGTGCTGTATTTAGCGATGATTTATACAGCCGTACAAAACAAATGCAAATTGTAGCGCGTGCCTCTTGAATGCAGCAACCGTGAAAATGTAAGAACGACAATGAATTGATCGGTTAATGTGCTTAGCAGTACACGAAGAGTTAATACGAATTATGTCACTGGTCCGCGTCGAGAGGTCTCGTTGTTTTTTATCGAAAAATCTTCGATGCGAATGGAAATAAAAATTATCCGGCTGATGACGTTGAGTAATATCCACTGTGCTACATACACGGGAGCAAATATGGAACGACGCTGATGGGAATAAGAGTCTTAGAATCCGACAATAAAAAAGCAATTTTACCCTTTCACAATCGAACCACCAAATATGGAATCCACTACAAATTTTACCTTAAGTGTCATCATACGTAACGCGACTGTTAATATCTATCTGCTACAAAAAGTTGAAATTACGTACTTCGTGTACGCCAGATACGAAAAATGTAAAAAAGCGTTGATAAAAGATTATTTTCTAAATCGTCCATTCTCTACTCTTCGTTACTCTATTATACTATAAAAGAAGCACAACCGAGGCACGAAAGGTTAATACGATAATTATCCCACGGGGACACTCTGAGAGTCTTATCGTCTCTTAACGAAAATTTCCCAACGTAGTTCATAATAAAAATTATCAGGACGAAGCAACATCCATTGTGTAACGTACACGGAGTTTGATATGAAAAGTCGTTGGTGGGGAAGAGGGTCCTAAGGCTACAGCAGCCAATGGGGAGGATAAAATTACGGTCGAGTGTACATGTCGCATCGGATAAAACATCATCGTAGACCTTTAATCGTATCGGGGAGCGTGTCCCTTTATTTATTTATCGAACCCCCGACAAAGGCTGAACCGCGTGTATCCTCCGGCATTCTTCTTTTGTGCATAATTAATCGAAAGTTACAACAACACCATAGAAATACGTGGGGCGAAATTTAAAGTGCTCTTTCGATTCATAAATGATGCAAGTGGTTGTGGTCGAGGCGCGGGTTAGAGAACGAGCAGGGTTTCGCGGCTTGTTTGTGCACATATAAACCTCCTCTTCCGCGTGCACAAGACCCGTGTAATTTTTCGAAGGGCGAATGGAGCTTTGACTGGTCCAACGGATTCATGGTTAAATACTTTGATGTTGAAAGTTCGCGGTCAATGAACGTTGCGGTGAAACTGGCTCAACTATTTGTCAAATATTCGGCAGGATATATCGTTTTTGCTGCATATTCGATACACGTGTATGTAAGTACAGGATTTAAATTTCCAACGAGTTTCAAGCTCATCCAAATGAATTTTCCATTTCTGTTCATCAATGCGCGAAAGAAGAAAAACTAGGTAGCTTTCAGTATCGCCAGTGTTCCACCAAGCGTCGTATAATGTCTTTCGGATATTATCGCTAACTCGGCTTTTTATAAATTTCCTTACAAGCGCGATTAATATTCGCTTCTTGAAAAGACAAATGACTTATTTCCGTAAGTTTGTTTATCCCAGAAAGATATCATAGACAGCGAATTACAAGATGCGTTAAACAAAATGGTGTTTATTATATCGTCGCATTCTTCTATATTCTCGTTTATGGAGTTAATTGATGTGACTATATACCGAAAATTGGCATCACGAACGAACTGTTCTTGTTTATTAGTACGTGAGAAAACAAGCTTGTATATGTATACGTATATCACGCGGTATCACCAGTGCTGTTTCAAACACGACGCAAAAACGTAAGACATAAATTACGCAAGACACTTCTCCGCACGCACTCGTATTTTTCGACTACGATTTCCTAATTCGTAATATCGAACGAATCCTGCCTGTTTACCAAGCCACGAGGGGACAGTATTACACATATATCATCCAACACCATCAGTGTTCCCTCAAACATGACGCAAAGTCATAAGGCATAATTACGCGAGATGCGTCGCTGACAAATGGACACAACGTTTCGCGGATGCTTCTGCTCGATGAGTCATGCGCGTCGTAAGTCATGAAGATCAATCTCGTGGCGAGAGTTATCTACTCTATCCTTCTTTCTTTCTCTCTGCCTGTTTCTCTTCCCCTACGTATGCGTTTCTCCGTACGTCGTGATCACGCTATCGCGGGTTTTTCAATCCCGGATAAAATATCGTCCCGCGGCAATATCGGAAGTAAATCACAAAGACCGCAGAGATTCCGGGTGGCGAGAAAAAGAGGGGAAAACCGCTTGCCTCGCGGTTTAATCGAGTTAAGTGAAATTGTGCGACTCGTGCAGCGAGGCGAAAGGGGACAGAAAGTGACGGACGATGAAGCGGTTGCCGGAGCACCGACAGATATTTTTGGTTTTCTCTAAATCCTGGACGATACGCGACCCGCGCGAAACGCGAAGAGTTTTCACGCCTATAAATGCGTGTCACCGCGTGCGATCAAAGCCAGACCACAAATACGGCAGCACCTCTATGCGGTAGATTTCGTTGCTGTTATACTTAAGGTTGTGGATCTGTAATTGTATAATTGATACAACTAGCTGCGTAAAC
Source organism: Bombus confusus (assembly GCA_014737475.1). Classification (NCBI taxonomy): domain Eukaryota; kingdom Metazoa; phylum Arthropoda; class Insecta; order Hymenoptera; family Apidae; genus Bombus; species Bombus confusus. Next base: position 6,597,870 of record JACXIV010000035.1, read on the forward strand.
AGAATTGGATTTATTAAACGTCTTCGCAATAAAATAAGAAAAATAGAATGAAGTGGTTGAAACATCTCAGATTAACGATAAAACGAAATCTCTTCTTCAGAGTTTGCATTTATATTCTCCATTTGCAAATGTTTCTTTTGGTATGATTTCCTTAAAAGTGATATTCAGCAGCTATATTTTGACCGCGTTGTACAGCGGTATACACGTAGTATGGTGTACATGTACATGTGCTGTACTCGTGTGTAACGCGTTCCTCTATCATCTTCCTTTCCGAAGCGGGAAAATTTCAAAGCAACACGCGAGATACGTGTCGCTTAATTTCGCAATTAGTCGATCAACCCTTGTGCTGTGTACGGGAACGTTGCTGACTCGATATTCGCGAGTCGGTTCGCTTTTACCAGCGCAGCGGTTGTTTCCATAATGAAATCGATTCCCGATCGTTTCCCGGCGGCGTGCCGATTGAAAAGAGTCATCGATTGAATTAGGCTCGATAGCCTGATAAATTACCTGGCTATCGAGCACGCTTGGAAAATATCATTTGCATAGTAGAGAGAACGGCGCGCGGTAAATGCGAAGATCCGCGAAAGCGCGAGGCGTCCTTCGCGGAATTAATTTCACAGAGCGCGTTGCATCGCGAAACGATCGTTTCCTCTTCCACGACTGCTGTTTGCAAATTCACCGTTGCATCTTTCTAATCCTTCCATCTTTTTTTTTTTTTTTTGCCATCTTTCATCTTCTCTTCTCGAAGACTATGTCTACTCTATCATATACGTTCGTTCCAGAGGCTTCGCCTTAACTGGACGAGAGCAAGGCGAATTCAAGTGGAACCAACGAACATCTCCGAATGCGACAGAAATAATAACCGGGCTGGCTTTTAGCCAAATAAAAGACGAGAGAGAGAGAGAGTTGGCCGGAGGGGCAGGGTAGGCTTAGCGCTCGTGTGGTTCTCGTTTTTGACTGATGGATTTGTTTGCCCCCGTCGTCGATCCAGCGGGAGCAAGTTTACCAGCACACTGGGCCGCGTGTAACATCGTTCGTATACAATGACAGAGGGGAAGCTCTATGGTGTTTGCTACGTGCGCGAGCGTACGACAGGGTCGAAATACAGTGTCAATAACCGCGGCCGTAAATGCACAGGACAGGCTGCGGCGATACCCGTAGAGGGATGCCGATGCGGTGTCAGCCCTATTATGTCTACAATAATTCAACGTTATAGGAACGAGCGGAAATTCGGAGGTCACGACGACGTGCTCGTGCGGCGTCCCCATATCGACGCGTATCCACGCGGTCGGCCTCGTTCACGCGTGTGTACTACACCCTCTCCTTTCGTCCTGTGTTCGTCGTCGATTCTCGTCCACGATGACCCTGCCTCTCTCTCTCTCTCTCTCTCTCTCTCTCTCTCTCGCTGTCTCTCCGGATAGCTGCTGGTTTTCCTCTGTTCCGGACCGCAATCGTTCGCGGTCGTCAGGCCGCCGTTTTGTTCCCGTATCAGAAACCGCAATCTACATCAATCTCGACGCCGATGGGTTCGGAGTTCCCTTAATTGGATAACTGTCGCGTTTTTCAATTTTATCGCGGCCAAAGCGAAATCCTTTTGACGTGGGTTCTCGCTATCTGCACGTCGTTCGATGCGATTTCAATCAAACGCCAGATAAAAGCAACACTTCTCCATCCTCCCGCCAAGGCTGCTCGCCTCTCTTTTGTCCCCGTGTTCCTTTCTCGTCGCCGAGCGCCGTTCTCTACGCGACTCCTTTTCGTCTCGCATTAGCGTAGTTACGCTTTGCTCTCGACGCAAGCAGAATATGACGCGTCAAATATGCAGCACCGGGTGCGTTGTGGGCTTTGCGCGAAACATCGTGCTGACGAAGCTTATTTACTTTCGACAGACTGACCGTTGTTGGCTTGTCGCGGATCGTCGTTTTAATCGTTTCTCCCCCTTTTCTCGCGTCTTCCAATCGATTAGAATCTTTTATATCGCCTCTATCCCCTCGTTTCGTTTTTTATACACAGTGGCCGACGAAATATCGTGGAAAATGCGGCCAGCGTAGAAAACATTTCAAACGTGCCCAACGTAATCGTGACAGTCGAATCTTGTTACAGAGCTAATGAAATATTCATAACAGGTGTGTACAGGTGTAGGAATACTCTCGCGAGCCATTGTAAGTGTTTATCTTTATCCTAGTTGGTTCGTTGGTCGATGTTGGATCGTTTTATTGGGGTAAAACGTATCTCAATGGCGAAATAAAGCGCGGGGAACTCTGTCATTCCTTGTCCAAGGTCTGGCACGCTCGGCACAAGGTGAAGTCAGCACTTTTTTCTCCTCCGATTATCGGTTGCGTACCGTGCTGCCCACAATGGCCGCGATACCTCGTGTCACGAACTCCATTCACCAGTGCTCTATTCCTTCGGGGGATACTAGTAGCTCGGGAAACAGTTTGCTCGATGAATTATACGAATCGATTTTATGAACGTTTGTACAACGAATTTTTGTTTCAAATTTAACATCGCCCCTGGAGATTATTTTAGCCGCACCTCCACGACCGTTCATTTATTAAAAAAATACAGAATTAATAACGGCGCACTGGGCCAATTCTGTACGAATTTCGTATTAGCTTAAGCTACAAAAACAGAATCTATTAAATGTAGCGCGCATAAAAACGTTTCGCCGATTGCATTCGTTCCTTCGACAGTCACCATTTTCCATGCCATTTTCCCCTTGTTTTCCTCCGATTTTTCAAAGATCACGTTCATCCATTAGCCCCGCCATCATTCTCTGTCTACGAAGTTACAAGCGTACTTCACACGCCGTTTCGCAATCAAATTCCACAAAGCTGCGGGTCAACCGTTACGAATTTTTTACTCGCACGGAATAAAGACACCACGCGGCAACGAATGTCATTAACGCTGCAATTTGTTTCGCCGGGACAAAATCGCAGCCGGTTAAATGCATCGCGCGTCTCGCACCGCATCCCATCAATCCACGATTGATACGCATTAACGTGACGCCGCGGCGCCCGATTAATTCACTGCAATATTAATGATCAACGGCACGCGGCCCCATTTAATTACACCCGTGGCCCGGACCCTGTATTTTCTACAGGCTGGTTTTTCCATCCCGCGTCCTCGACGTTCTCCGGATCCGGTTTTGCCTGTTCCCTCGATTCGTCACCAGTTCCATGGCCGAAATAGTGCGTTCGTCGTCGAAGGGTGGTGTCCCATGGTGACGCCCCCGTTTCGCCGCGATTTCAACACGCGTGTGCCACCACGTCACGACGACCCCTCGAGATTCCTGGCCTTGACTCTCGCCGATCGCTTCCGCTGCCACGCGACATCGTCACGGAGATTTGTCACGGTCGAACGTCCCGCTTCACCTCTTGGAACCGATTCGTCTCGTGGATTTTTGTCACTGTTCCGCCGGAATACGAAACGCTCCATCGTACTTTCCTACGTGGAACGAAATTCGTGCGAATTCTGGCATTGCTCGTTTTAAAAGATTTGAGAGATATCGATAATGGAATTAAAAAAAAAAAAAAAAAATTGACAGTATTTTCATATCCAGTGGATTTTTCATACAAAAAAGCAAATAGGCATATACAATAGCAGGTTGTTGTATTATCGAATTGTTGGTATTAGTGGCATTAGTTAAATTTAATTGTTTAATCGAGTATGGTTGATCGCTGGTTTTCCCCGCGGCCTGAAAATCGTGCAAATTCTGGTGTTATTCGTTTTAAAAGATTTGCTTGATATACATGTACAGATGATGAAATAGAATTTTCTGTTTGCCAATGATATTTTTTTAAACGTTGGATTTTTTATATGGAAAAAAATAATTTCGTGAAAGCTATCGATCGTATGGTTTGTAATCGTTGGATTTCCGGTATGAAAGACGTCGAATTTAATCCTTCAGTAGCAAATAATCCTGTTTCGCGATTGCAAATGCGAACTAATAAGGATAAAGATACGTAATGCGATATATTAAAACGCGTATAACGAAGCATAAAAATTTACGATAGTTTTATTTACAAGTTAATATAACGTAAGAAATAATTGAAATTTACGCCCGCCGATTCAACAAAAATGACAAAAAATGTCAATCAAATGTTCACGGGCCACGTTCAAACGCTCTTCGTCGTCGATGTATTGGCACGTTGCAATAACAGAAAATAATGTTGCAAATAAATTCCGCTTTTGAAAATATAGGATTAAATGCAATTAACCTTGGATATTCTGTTCCTTGACCCTCGATGGAGATCGATGTATCACGAACAGATGGTGCAACGTGCAGCCAATGATCTGAATGGACCTGCATATATAATTCCGATTGCTCTATTGTACAACGAACGTTGTACGTTTGGAAGATGTACGTTCCAAATACTAATACTTCCTTCAATATTCAAATACTTCCTTTTCAGTATTCCCCTGTTTTTCGATATCTTGCTCTCCAGCTTCCTATATCAGAAAAGTTTCTTTAGATTTTCAATGGAAAACAATTCAGACACAAACATAATAAAATTGAACTCCTCGAGAACTAAACTGCAATGCAAATTTATCAGTTAATTTTATTAGTTGTATACTTGTACATTATACAGTTATCATTCGATTCCAAAGAAACAGATGACTTGTTTCCGTAAGTTCATTTATCACAAAGAAGCGGCAAAGTCCAAGGTAGATCATCAAAAATGATATTTGTCACTTCGTCGCTTTTCTCTACTTTTTCAATTTGATGAAATTCGCCAGTATGGCCTCTGAACAATTCAGCTGACCCTGGTATATCGCATCGCAAAATTGAGCGTTTAACGTGGATCTTTCAAGAATTTAACTGACATAGCAAATAAAAATTTCAAAGCGCAGGCTTTAGTTAGAAATAGCTCGAAAAAACGCTGTTGTATTTCTATCCCTTTCAATTTTCCAACGATTCGCGTTTCGACGTTGGGGCCGGTTCGTTTCCCTGGTAACTTGGCATTTGTCTATAAAAAATATTTCCGCGCCAAGTCCGTAAACTCTCTGGTTCGTCGTTATCGCTGCTTAATGCGTTGGGAAGCTCCGTGTTTGACCAGGAATCGTCGCGTACCTCTGGATCGTACAGTCCGGATAAATCGCGTAATTTTTTGGGCTTCCTAGTTTGCTCTTTTTTTTCTGTCAGGTTTCCATTTCCCGACGACGTTTTGTTTATAACCGGGGTAGTTTTTTACCGGAGAAGCAGGCGTTTACAAATGGAGATTTTATGCGCATAAATTTTATCGGACAGAGCAGAAAGACTTGTATACCTATTTCGAGAGGGTTGCGTCGTCCAGCGGTGACTCTGTATTTTCTTTTAAACGTTTCAGTGGTTTCATCTTTTTCTACGTCGAGGCGTTAATTATTCCTTGCCTCGACGATACCTCGATAATCGACCGGGAACGCACACCACTTCCGCGAACTTCTCCTTTCCGCTCTATTTTTTTCTTCTTCTTCTTTTCTTTTTTCTCTCTCGTCGCCAGAAGCTCGTGCTTCATCGCGAAGATTGATATTCTCATTGTTTGCCTGGGAAAAATCGGAATTCGCGTGGAGGTTCCGGCCGCGACGCAAATACACAAATCGTCTTTCCCTAACCAAAGGATCCACGATTTCGTAAATGACTGTGTTGCGTGTTGGGAGCAAAAAATTGCCGTGCACGCCTGTTGTCTTTTCCTCGGAACGACGCAGCGTGCGCGTTACAGAAGAAAGAGATCGGCGTACGACGAAGAGACGCGCGGCGAATTCTCCTTCCCAGCCAAACTTTCTTTTCCACCATTAGCGAAGCGATACGTAATTACCGTATTGCGTGATCGATCGATCAGCCGCGAGAGAGTGTAATCGTTGGCGGGAGTAAAAGGAACTTGGCGTGGTTAAGTTCGAGCCAGAGGGAGATAGAAGCAAGCTCCGCTGTACGATGCGATAAGTGACGAAGTTATCGATCATCGAGCGACGTGACTGCCAGCGATAACTACTAGTCGTTGTATGTAACGCGATGGAATCGGAGGACCGAGCCTCGTGATTTTCGGATACGTATCGAGGAATATGCCCGAATTAGATTCCAACGGTGAAACGATCGTTTCGTGGTATCTAAAATATAGGATAAGATAGAGGGTTGCTTTGTTATCAACGGGATAGCGGCGAGGAAATAAAGCAGGTTGGAAAGTTGTACGGCTCGTCTCGTGGTATCGTATGCGGTTACCTCGCAGCAGCAGTTAATTCTACATCAATCAAACCGCGGTGCCAACGCCCCGCTAAAAAGAGAAGCGTAAGTTCAACCATGCGAAACTAACTTTTCCCTCGGATCGAAGTCTCGCAAGAATCATGCAACGAGTGCGCCAGGATCGCGCGTGAGTCACTCGTTCTCCGAACGAAAGTGAAAGTCAGTTACGTGCGAACACGTACTCTGATTTCGGCTCAACGAAATTTTAAATTATCCGCAAGCCGATCGATCGACCGTGATTTTGCATCCATGCAAGAAAACGATGCGAGAGTTTATAAGAACTAGAATTTCTGTAAATTGTTTTGTTCGCGTTGATCACCGCAAATCGCCTAATCTGAATCCTACTGGAAAAGTTTTGTACGAAATATAAAAAGTCTGAATCGAGATTTGGAATTAATCGAGAACGAATCCGTACAATCGAGACATTAACGATACGGTTGTCAGTGATAGTCAGCGATCGATCAAAACGACGGTCGAGAGACGTAGTTGGCAGAGACGACAAAATACGCGTATAAGAACGTTACTATACGTATGTACATGTATGCAGATGAGATTCTTGCTATGACATTTTATAGCCTATACCCATCTCAAGTTTGAAGCCAGTTGATAATCCTTTAATAGGTCCGTAATTAGTTCTGAGAATAACCTTATTTTCACTTGAAGTGTCCTAATACTCATATACTCGTGAACACGAGGGTATGCACACATAAATATGCATTATACGTTCCAGACTAATTAATCAATTCGTGATTCGTTCATTAATAGTTAACGAGCCAGATTGGACGTTACTCTCATTTATACTCGGCGAGATCTCGAGGATCTCGATCGCCAGCTATCGGGATGGAAGATCTGCAAGCTAAGTAACTTTTCCCGTGTCGTTTGTTCGCCTGATTCCTCGGCAACGTCGAACTTTCTTCCTTCTAAGATTACGGCCCGCGTCGCCAAGTCCCAGAGGAAATACAAATTCCTGATTGGCAAAGTCCAGTTGTCGTCCCCCAGATAATTGCCTTAAATTGGACCGCGCGCCGGCTGCAACGCTCGCGCCATTCTTTGGCAGGAATAGACTAGGAGCTGCGAGTCGAATTAGACGAATCAAGTTAGAATAGCGAGTTGCCGGCTGGGACGAGCTAGCGTCGGAAGTTCCTCTTGTCTTCCTTTCTACGTGATTATGCGACTGCATTAGGTAGCGAAAGATCGTGAAAATTCACGACGTTTGTTATTTCCTGCCTTGTCGTTCTGGCGCGGCTACTAAATTCGACTTTTTATTGCAGGGTCGTGTTCTATACCTATTGGATTTTACAGGTGCACTTAGTCGCATAATATACTTGTAAATAGGATGTCTATAAGTGTATCAGATACTTATAAGTAGCTTACAGTTACCTACAAGTTACAGAATACTGTAGCGAGATAGCAGAAAACGCTACATCTTCCGCAGGACGACTAAAATCGCGTTTTAAGCAGCGTTCAGACGATCGATATTATTGTCACTACTTGAGGTTCTCGACGTTATCGTACGTAAGAGACGATGCAACGTTGAGAGCCTTAAATATCGATAATAACATCGATCGTTCGAACGCTTCTTTGCGAAACACGTTCATCAAAGGATCGCCATTCCCGAGAAAGCACAAATTCACCAATAGCAACGCATTATATCGACAGAGTAGAGCAAGAAACACACAGAATCGAAACAGACGTTGCGCAAAACAGTTTAGAAGTTATTTAATATACGTATACACCAATCAAATTGCAATTGAATCAAAGTGTACATAGTACATCAAGTATTCGCAATCGATCGATCGGTTAGTTTGTTTCAAGGGTCTCGTGCGATGCATTGAAAAAGTTTTTTCTACAGGAACAAGCGTCTCCTAACTTCATCAGTTTTCAAGCCTATTTTCGGAATGTCTCTATGAAAACTAGAACAGAATTAGTGGTCTAATAACAGTAGGGGTATTATTGTGAAACGAGCAGGCAGTAATTAGAGAAGCCGACGGAGTATGCTCAACTTCATCGTTTTGCAATTTAATTGCGTACACACGAAGCAACTTTGTTCTTGTTTGTCGTCTTAAGTCGCAACAATTCGCTGGAACTCGGTCGATGTTTATTTATCCGGCATGTTTGCGCCGAACGAGATTTAACGAGCATTTCGAGCGGTCCGTAATTAGTGAAACGCATTAAACACCTTTAAACTTTGATCAATCTCGACCTAAACGTCGGCTGACGCCATCATTGAATTTGATAGACGAATTTGAATTAGAGAGGGACATTTGCTTGTTTCTACAAGCAGAGTAGTTCAGTTCTCGTATGATTCGCTGATTTACGAGCGTATAGCGGCCGTAACACGACGCGACATTGCACGCTTGAAAGGGGCGTCTAGTGCACACGAGAGCAAATATCGCGGAGCACGTTGTTCGCGAAATTCCAATTTCGAATTATCCCAGAATATTCATCGCATTTCGTCAAGTCGCGCTCGAACTCACGATATACGAGTATTTTCTTTCACTATGAAACCCGGTATATTATGCAGTCCCATTCAAAACTTTGGCAATATCGTTCGTAATAATATTGAAATATCGAAAATATTAAAACATCGCTTGCTTTGATAATTTTATACCCCTCGCATCCATAATACTTTGTCAACTTATCGGCCATTTTTAAAAAAAACTTACGTCTTTCAAACTAACGGGTTGTTTTCACTTTCAGCTGCGTCGTATCAAAATTCTCTTGTTTGATCATAAAATGACTTTAAAATAAGAAAACCGTGAAAAATGTACCTACCTATTATGCTTTTCAGCAACGATCTTTGTATAGGATGAACTGCGCGGAGAACGCAAGTGTTTTCTTACTTTCTTCGGTTTCTCCCATCTCTGATCTACGCTTCTTTATTAACGGACGGTGCGTTCTGAAAGAAAAACGAGAAATCCAGCAACGTTTCGCGAGAGTGTCGCTACCGATGCTTCTCCGCTCAGAACTTCCTCTTCATGGTCACTTTCGTAGTTTTATCCAACCTTGTCTCTGCACTTTGAACGAGTCGGTGTCCGTTCTCTCAAACGGAAAGAAATATGCGGCGCAATCGATACGGCTCACTTGTTCTTCGGTTCTTGTTCCTTTGAGCTTCGCATACCACCAGTTGTCTTTCCAAAAAACATACGAGACTTCGTTGTTCTTGTCGGAGGTATCGTTGCTTCAAAGAGTCCTAATGGATCAATAAGAAATATTGGCGAAATATATGTCATCAAGTATTTTCTGATAGTTGGTAAACAGAATGTATTCTAATCGAATCTGTTCCCGAACTACCATAATTGAAGTTTGGTACAGCTTCAGAAAATAGCGCAATGGAACGATTGAAAATATATATGGAGAGAATTTCAAGATTGAAAAATATTTGCTTTTCTAAATGGAATATTGAAAAAAATGTTTAACGCGTTTAGATAATGGATGAAGTAAAAGCTATGTTACGTCAATTTATTAGCAGTACGTTCAATGTTCCGAACTATTATAATTAAAGTTACGGCCGTTTAAAACAAGCCACAGGGAAGACACCATTCTAATCGATTTAACGATCCCTTCAAGCGATATTGATCGTGATAATTCGATAATTGTCGGTCGGTAATTAACCGAGTCTCGCGACGTTCGCCAGGGGAGGAAGAATCACAGATCTGACGACTGATACCTTTGAAGAAAGAGGAATCTCAGTCGATAAAACGCGAACAAAGTTCCCACCGTTATTTTCCAAACGGTTTATAGCTTTGCCATGTTCGAATGGAGCTTGCGATGCCGCGCGTAATAAATTTCAAATGCAAAGGGGAGCACTTTGCTCATTATTTTCCTGAAACTTTATGAACGTGCTTTTTCCTCTTGCATACGATTCAAAGTTCCCTGGATAATCGATTTCTACCGTGAACCGTTTCAATCATCGCGCGTCCGGAGCATTTTTATCACGACCAGCGGCGAAAGAGATTTCCCAATGTAAAATATCACGATTGTTCCAGCAGAGGATTTGAATTTCGAGAATGTACGAGTAGATTGGAACCGCTCGTTCCTCGAATTCGTGCAGTCGCATTGAACGTTCTTAAATGCGGTCAGCGTGTCGCTGGGCTAAAGTTTCGTAGAGTGTAGCGTCGAGTGCACCCCGGAGTTTCCGACTGCAGAATACAGAGAATACTCGAGAGTTTTACAGCGGATGTATACAGTTCTATGGAGAAGCAACGCCATAGTGCAATTGTAAACCGTTGTATTTATATGTATATAGATGGTCATTGAACAAGGCCGTCAAATAAAGCAAGCTGGATAATAATCAAAGAAAAATATGCTTAAATGACGCGTAAGAATATTCAAGGGCTCGTACGCGTGTCGAGGAAAAATTGATGGTTGATTAAAAAGGGAGGGAACGAGATACGGTAGTGCGTGATCCAGACGATCGAAGTATCGATGGGTGGAAAATGTTTTCTTACTCCACGCTCACACCCTGCCACGGCTGCATCGAAAATGATTTTACAGTAAATGGACCTTCAAGCGACTATCGTTTCGCCGGCGATTATCCAGTTTCGCGTTATAGAAGTTCATTGAAAATTTCCACTTGAGGTAGCGGCACCCTCGTCCACGGCTCTTCAGGCGTCGAATAAACATTCGACGGGGAGCTTTCCTCTCTGTAAACGTTTCTCGCCGTAAACAACCGAGAAAAATGACGTCGCTCCGTTATTTCGGACGTATAATTTCCACGCGGTGGCTTCGTCGGACGCGCGTTTCCCAAGTTCACGTCGAAGTCGAACCTGCTGAGAGGAATCTTCCAGGAAAATCGTATTCGTGCCGGTGAAACGAAAACAAATGGACAAGTTGATATCGAAAGTTTCAACGTCCGAGGAAGATTAATAACCCCCGTGCATAGCAAACGCGAGGATATTTAACCGCAACGACTGCAGACGTTGCAAATAAGATGCTCGAGATGTCAGTAGGTTGCCGAATGAAAAATCGAGATTAGGTTCGTGTAATATTCGTGCATCAATCGCATGAAATATTCGCGTTCCACGGAGGGATGCTGAAAAATTGATCAGGCATAAAACTTGCACCAAAGAAATAGAAATGTCAGGTGTGCCGTTTAAGAATGTGATATAATATCATGACACGCGTTAAATTGATTTTCACAAGCCAATATGTAATATGCAGATATGCAGAGTATGCGTAGAACTGGTGTTTGTAATTGTCAAACCATGTAGCGTTATATATTTTGCTACCTGACAAGTCCTTTATCTTCGATCAAATTAGGTCTTATCGTTGTAAGTCAAATTAGGAGGAGTCTTCCGATCTGGTAGTTTGGCTTTTAGATTTTCTACGTACATTCTCGACGATATAAAAAGTTACCAACCGATGTTGCTATCCACTTTAATAGCCCGAGTCTTAATCTTCTCTCCTGTTTATTATGCATCTCTGGTGATCTCGTATTTAAGTATAAGATTATAAATCAAGTAATTACCTTTCCTCCGTGTGTTTAACTTTCACGCGCCATCGCGTGGAATTAGAAACTACACGCTTTTCGCGACTGATCGCCATCGCACACTTTATCGTTATAATAACCGTTTTAATCGCCTCTGCACGAATGCCGATGTTTGTTGCAGCACGCTCGATTTCTTTTGTACGTTTGTCTCTTCTTTTAAACGTTCCGTCTACTCCGCTATTTGTAGCAAAGTGCGTTGACGCGTTTACGTGAAATAAATATCATTATTGCGCTAAATATCGTTACTACGTTTCTTTCGAAGCGATTTTCACGGTAGCCGCTTCCTTTTGATCAATTATTTCTGCCACTTGACGAAGTTTGTCAAAGCTCAAATTGAGAAGCAAGATACCACGACAAAAGATATATGATATATAAAAATATGAGAAACGAGATGATGCGATTTAATCATTTGTTGTCGAGCGATCGTGAAACGTAGCGGCAGATCCGAGCAACGACGTTCTTCGTAGTCGAAACGCGCCGCGTTGGAGAAGGTAATCTACGAGCTGGCTCAGCTATGCGGAACTAAGAATTTGCCGGCTTAGCTATCCGACAGAGGAAACTGAAGCTAAACGTAATATCTGTATAAATGGTTCATGCATAAGGAATCCCGAATGGAACGCCGGTTTCGCGTTTCGCCGCCGGGTAAGGTGAAAAGTTTCCCAGGAATCGACATTCTGTGCATTCGTCTGTGTCTTTATTGTTCAAACGGCGTAATTATTTTCTTACGCTTGAACCGGAACAACCGGTTGATAGCGTCGATGCCGTTGACTTAGCGATCTTTCCTGAAAACGCTCCGTTTATCTCCTTAGATCGTGGATTATTAATAGAGCGCCCGGGTTTCCGATTTAACGCGCGATTTGCTGGAAATTTGAATTGGATCGAATCGCAAATGCTGGCGAATTTAGCACGGACGATTTAGTCGTATTTGTCGTTGGCCGAAACGAGAGGGAATATCTTTTCGCAAGAACATTTTTATGGGATTTCTTTATTAAGAAAATTTTCCTCGTCTCAGTGGAAAGAATCGTTTTAGATACCGGCCAGAGTAGCGTCTAACGATCACACGGTAATCTAGATGTGACGTGACTCGTCGTTCCGCAAAAATATTCAGATAGAATCTTATCTGGTTCATTCAGAAGCGGAATTGTACGGTGACCCATATTCACAGTATTCTCGTCCACGAAGCGAGCAATTCTTGCTCTTGCTATTATTGTTCGTGCCTCTTGATAAATCCTGCTAATAACGTATCGCGAGATAGTTCTCCGTTTGAGTAACTAACTTTCTAACGAGCGCAATTATCAATAGACCTGATCTTTCTGCTTTTGTCATTTTACAACGTAACGAATTCTCCGATTTCGTTAGCATTTCGTTGCCTTTTTTCCCCACGATTCGCATCGACAGAAATTGCGGTATAGAACGAGCGTCAAGAATTTTTCTTTCCGTAGACAAGGTACTGCTCGTTAAGCCGCTAATTCTGACAAAAGGGAAGTTTAATTAAACGTGACGTTTCCAAAAGCGCATTTCGAGAATGGCCAATTTTCCGAATATTTACATAAACACTTAACGACAACACGGAGGCCACGATTGTTCTGGTTCGTTTCATTCGACCCTGATTCCGCGAATAATGACGAACCTTTCTCCGCATAAAGTTACCTTTCCACTGTGTGCCGGAGACAAACACGGTACGTCAAAGGTTTGTCAATGGTGTGTTACCTTCGAAATGAATTGTGGCATCGATTCGTGTCAACCGTATGGCGCGTCATTAACGATAACCAGGCGATCGAATCTGTACGTTGACTCTTCGACATTTAGCCGACGGTGTTCATCGACTAGTGTAAATTTCGTACTACCAAAATTCTTAAAGCAAACACGACGTCGTGTCCGGCCCCATAGTACACTCTCTCGCGTTACCGAATTCCAGTTGTCGGCGGTTGTGAAGGTTTAATAATCTTCCGATCGAGCCGTTCAGCCAGCCGAGTAATAAACGTAAGCCACGTGGAAATTTATACGTTTTAATCTGTTTCGAATTAATTGACTTGGCCAGCTATCTTATGAATTTTGAAAGGAAATAGCCCATTCATGCTATAATATTATCCGCTATGATGATTCATTACTGGAAGCCACTAGAGTAATTGGCGAACAATGCATATTTGATTCCGCAGACGTAGATAGCCAAAGACTGCAGATTCCAGCGAACGTGGAATTACCGGAAGAAATTACAGCTCGATACGGAGTTCTCCGGTGTCCCCGTTGAACGATCTTTAAATGATAGATCGGATAGCCTAGGCTAACCTGGAATCTCGTTGCTTACCGAGAAAATAACTTACTTGCATGCTCGCGTCGCGTTTACCCTCCCTGCACGAAGTACTTAAGCACGATTTGTCGCACGATCAAACATAACGACGAATTGTGTATCGGCGGTATCGCTGTTTTGCATCGTTCATTCTCCCGCCAACATTTATCATCGATAACCTATCTTACTTACGTCACCGGGAAAAACGAAAATCGCGTCCGATCGCGAAACTCGGCTATGGAAAAACAAAAAATCCTGACGCGCCGGCGAATAATAATTCCTTAACTAATAGAATTAGCAGGATCAGTCGGCAAACAATTTTCTAGATGGACGGATAACCGCGGGAACCGCAGATACCGCAAACGCATCAAATGGGCGTGCGCATTAATCGAGCTGATACACGCACTGCGTGTTGTATAACGGGCCGGGATATTTCCGTCAAAGTTGTAACCCTCGGGATGCATGGGCGAATTATCTACCTCGAACCGAGCACTGAAATTTCCACCTTCCGCACCAATTGATACCCTTACACTGCGCTAAGGCCGCGGTTATCTTTGACCGTGATACCATTTCGATCCCCTTTATCGAGCTCACCGTGCACAGTCGTCCTATCACAGACCATCCAATTCGCAGCCTTGCCATTCTACTTTCATTCTTCGTTTTCATTGGTAAAATATTTGTTCAAAGAATGTACACGAATTTCTTTTTATCGTAGCGGGCTGTTCGGCAACTTCGTCGTGTTTCTAATTACGAATTTCTATCGAATAAAGCAACAGATACCGCTTCTAGTTGGATATTAAAGAGCATTAAGAAGAAACATTCAAAATGCGTTGATAAAAGGGATTTCCTTTTGTTTTTTTTTTTTTTTTTTTTTTTTTTTTTTTTTTTTTTGTTTTTTTTTTAATAGATAACTTTGGACCTTATACGAAGGGCAAACAAGAAGTTTAAAATTCTGATTTTTTAATATAGCCTTGTTATTATACTATGTAGTCTTTCTAAAACTTACTCAAAAGGCTAAGTACTCGGGAAGCCAGTAAAAGCTGTTTGAAAGAATTCATTACCGAACACGATGGATATTTGTTCGAGGAAAGACTCGTCGAGTTACACATTTGTGTAACATTTGTGTATGGTAAGAATTCATTGGAGGAAACGATGCGTATATCCGTAGGATAAAATGTTAGTTCTATAAAGGTACGTTTAAACCTATCTTAACTTTCGTTAGAAATTTTGCAAACAAGATGATATTTAGAGCAAAGCACCAGGGAAACGAGATATTTTTTCATCTCTGGCGACGCGACGAAGTTGAGGCCGAACAAGTAGAGGTAGACAGCGCGTCTAATTTAATCCGGTCGAGTAGAACACGGGACGGACGATCCTTCTTCAGTTACTTTAGCACCTAATCGATCTTATCTTGCCGGGGACACCTGCACGAACGAACTTTGTAGTTATTGTGGACTGAACTCATAAGCCGCGTTAACGAACCGCCGCACTGTTTCGTAGTTGTTCGCGTCATAAGTTAGCCAATTAGCCGGTGACAAGATTACGCGGCTATGTATAAACGTCTCGTTTCTATTTACATACGGGGTCAGCACTTGAGGCAGCGTCTGCTCGTCCCTTCCTACGTCTGACCAGAAGTACTGACGTTTCACTGGCCCGGAGCGTGCTCGCACACCTTAATTACGCCAGTCTCTCGCGATAGGTAACGTGCATTCCGCCACTAGGATAATAAAAATCGCAAGAATAATTCGAGCCTAGGCCGCATGAATAATGGCCGCGGGCTTTGTTCGAAAATTCGCGACAGGTCCGTGATTAAGTTTTTACGAAATAACTTTGAATAACGATAATGCGGATTTGCATTCGTTCGACCGCGAAGCCACGTGGACGGCGGCGGCGGCGTTTACGAATCGATTAGAAAACTCGCCCACCCTTAGCTTCTAGGAAAAAGTAGGATTTTTTTTATCGCGATCGGACGATTTAAAATGCCCCATTACGATCTGTTTCAATTAAATATAATTTGCCGCGACGGTTATTTCGTTTATCACGAACGAAATCATTCATCCTTTATGGTTATTAAGCTGGGCACAGTCGGATTGCTTGGTGGTAAGTGCTCGATCGAAAAAGTGGCTAGAGAGCCACGATAACGCCGATTTACATTCGCCCCAGAGACAAGCCGTATTGCAGAGAATCGATAGTTGGATCGCGGTACTAGAGTCGCGAGTTCCGGCTGGAAAAAAGCCACGCTCTCCATGGAAGGTTCAATGTCTCTCTTGGTAAATTGATGCACAGACACGTTGGATATATGTGTGTACCTTACGCAGAGGGATGGATGCCGCGTCTATACATAGATGGATAGGCACACAGACAGGTGCACACAGCTATGCATTACGTTTCATTATCTCCGCCGCTGTTTGGCGTTGTTGCTTTATGCAATACGTTATGTTTCACGCGGGTATCGCGTGTTTGCGTATTCTTCGCCAGCTGCCTACGTAAATGTTGTGAATTATATTTCACGTTCGAGTCTACGTGTAAACACCGGACTCGCTAATCTGCACCGCTCCATCCGAGCTGCGAGTAAATTTTGCTTTATCGGTTCCTCGACGATCGCCAATGAACAAATTCGCGACTGCACTGCACGCTAATGGATGCGACACGAGGATTAACGTTACGTACAGTTTAATCGTATTTTGACACAGAAGCCGTCTATTGATATATATATATATATATATCGGGATACAACGAAGAGAAAGAATCGCAGCCCCATGGTTTGGCTCGGATCGGATTTCGAGGCCATTACTTTCGTTTATCGCGCACGAAATTTCTTCTCTCGTTCGATTGGCCGGCTCAACGTTTGCTAAATGTTTATTATTTAATGATGGAAAATGTAAGCTACATGGCCGATGTAGGCCAGCAAGCTTTCGCTGGAATCGTAACTTTTTGTCGATCAAAATGACAGATCGCAAAGCGGTAGAAGGACGCAAACGTGAATTCTATTTGGTTTATACAGTTTTGAGGATCGTACGGGTATGAATATTCGCCGACGAGTATCATCGAAGCAATGGGTCAGCGTTTGGTAAAACAAACGTTTTCGGAATTAGCCTCGTTCGACTCGAGATAACCTCTTGATTTTATTTTCGTGCTTCTCGCATCAGAACCGCGCAATTTGCATATTCTCTATCTTTCAACCGTTCTTTCCGCTTTTAACGGTGTAATAAATTCAGCCTCGACGGCTCCCTCGATGCCATGAAACACTTACACGTCTGCCCGCTTTTCCCAGCGTGCACGCAATAGGTCATAGGTCGTGCGAAGACTCGGCCAGCATTCCCTGAACTCGTCCGTTCCACGCAAACAGAATCGGCCAGGATTACTTTTCTTCGATGCAACGATAACACCGGATACGTCCGAAACGACTTAACGAATCGCCTTATCGAAACGATTTCACGGCCGTCTTTTCCTCGTCATTTCTCCTCTTAATCCAACCTAATAAATCTCAGGGATTCGGCTAAACGAAATTCTACGCGATCCAGCGAAATTATATTAAACTTCGGAACTCTGATTTCGTTGAAACTTTGGGTCTACATTACCCTTTTGCCAAATCACCGAAGGAAGGAACCACTTAAACCGGAAGAGAAAGCGAAACGCTCGAAGCGTAGGTTTCCACGAAAGTATCGAGTGAATCGAGAAGGGGTAACAAAATACGAAGGAAGCAGGGCAACTCGGAGATCGAAGGAGAACGTAGTAGATGGTAGAAAAGAATGCTCGCAGGCAGAACGAGAGGATCGCGGAAAGGAGGAGCCTAATAATTTCAGCGGCGAGATCGCAACAGAAAGAGAACGTTCCCCCGGGCTGATTCGGAAAAAATATGTATCGATATATCGTCGAGCGCCTCGCCCTTGCCGTGTCGTGGAAATGCGGCCATGCTGCTTTCGCAGAAACTCGTTCGTGTGTCCCGTATACAGACTTGCATAGGTTGGCCGAGAGGAAAGTTACGCATCCAACGCACGTAAAACACTGGCGAGGGGCCGTGTTCGCGATAATTTCGCGTTTCTGCTCGAAACGGAGCGTAATTATGTCGCGAAACCGCAAGTGTGACACCGTAACTGTTGCACCAGCCAACACGACGACGAGAACGTTGCTTATTGAAACGACTTTTCACCTTTCGACCCGATCCACGTCGGGTTTCGTCAACGATCCAGCTTAAACGAGAAACGCAGCAGGGACGCATGAAAATTACCCACTAATAGTTTTCGCGTCAACGTAATAGCGCGTTCGAACACTCGTTTGCTCGGCGAATTAAAATGTCAGGTTGCTTGATATTTGGCAAAAAGGTGCACGCTCTTTGATACGTATGTACCGCGCAAGGCAGAGTCTCTATTGTTTTATTTATTTGGCGCGTACGTTCAAAGGAAAAACTTTCCAGGGTGATAATGACGAATCTTTCATTCGAAACGCGACGCAGTTCAAATGCAGGAAAATTGAAATCTTTTGATTAAATTTTTGTTAATTTCGCTGGTATATAAATCACACGTCAAAAGGGGCCTGGAAGAGCAATTAAGGCAGTGCTAGGTTTCAAATCGTCGCTTCGATCGGGCACCCGATGAGGAGCCATAAACGAACCATCGAGCCATAACGTATAACGCTGTACATCAGAAAATCTACAACTGAAAGTTCGACCGTGCCCTTTTTAAAAACACCGGCTGGCGATACACGTAGTATTCTAACGATCCCACTTACGAGTCTCGCCTTTATTTTCCAAGGTATGTATGAATTAATTCAAAGTTTCCTTCCTTTTCTTTGGCACGTTTCGTTCCGCTTACAGCTCCGTGTACGATTCTCCAGGCCAGAAATTGTTCGTCCAGATTTTCTCGCTTTTAGAAAACCGCACACATGGCTACCCTTTGCGCCGTTTCGCGCGTTTTCGTGTACACGAGTTTCTACAGCTGCGAACAAACACCGTTGTTGTCACAGGTATACGTTGAGTCGGTATTTGCACCGGGCGAAATTTGCGACTAACAAGCGGTTTGCCCGCTTGCTTTTCGTAGAACAGCCGATCACGAGAAAATATATAGCAAGAAATATACCGCGATTTTGCTCGACATACACCTTCGATCCTTTTTTACGATCGAGCGTATAATAAAACGAAAGATAAGTGCAACCGCCGCAGTGATTTCACGGTAAAACACAACGTTCCCGCTCGAATCTCCTCGAATTTGCGACGGTCCCCCGCGAACCTATATAGTTGCACCGATTAAGATATATCGTCGCCGCGTTTCCGTTACGTCGGTTTGCTCGCTCGTTTTCGAAAACGGCACGCGACACCGATGTTGAACCATCGAGATCGACGGTTTTTCCTGTCGACGAATACGTTCGTTCATTTCGATGGACGAGTAATGGAAATCGACCTTATGGTAAACGCGTTTTGGCCGGGCCATCGGTATTCAAACAGCGCGATAGCAAATCGATCGCATAAATTGTCGAGCAGCTGATAAATGTAAGTCCGCGCGAAAAGTTTCGCTCGTGAAATTCGGTGAAATAGGTAAACGATAACTAACAGCGTCACGGTGTTTCGAGGCATATTATCCGAATGAAAATATTGTCTACGTTTGTTTCTATATTATCGCTCGTTTTACGAACGAAATGAACGATTGTTATTTTCAACGAACATCGCGACCGTTCGTTTCTGTTTTGAAGGTACATCGTGTCCCGGTCGAATGGTCCGTGTATTTATAAAATTGTTCATTATCTTGGCTAATGAAATCCCAGGCAAACGTAGAGTCGCGTAATAATGGCTTGCCCGAAACTTTCCGGTAGCTCCGGGGCTGTCCAACTTTTGCCAACTTCTCGAATGGGGGTCGTTTACGTTCCGCGACGTGTAATTTGAAAATTAAATAACCCTTTCGCGCCGATAGAACTCTGTTTCGTTAGAACGAAACGGTTGAGGCCGGGTTTATGGAAAAACGTTGGAATTCCAACGAATTTCTCCGCTACCTTCCGCGGGTTTATTGTTCGAAAAAGCGACGTTTTAACGCGCGCCTGGAATTGAATTATCTATCCATTTTTAAACATTATAAAACCTCCTGCCAAAAAGACACGAAAATGAAAAAGAGGAACGAATAAAAAAATATATTAAAAAGTGGAAAAAAATGCAAGGAATAAATATTGTCGTGGCATTGCTGGCATTTCGAGCGAACACGTCACAGTCAGGTCCGATAACGAAGCGCTGTTTAATGTGAAATTAAAAACGTCCCTCTCGTCAGTCAAACATTACTTTTCCGTGGCGCGCAAACCTCGTTACCGCGGCGTTTAACGGCGATAACGAGACAACCGTTGTATCCCTACCAGGTTGGACGTCGTAACTGTGATTTTTAATTAAATCACTCGCCGGACGGTGCACGGAAAAGTGTCGTCGGTCGCGGGAAACACGCCGCTAGGAAATTTACAAACATACAGCTTGCACGCACGGTGAAACGCGTAGCCTGGCACGTGCGTTACGTATGCATACGTTGCACGCGTACGCTTGGAATACAATTACGAGCAAATAGCGTCGGTATTTCCGGGCGTCGATCGATTTTCGATCTTCGATTTAGAATTCGTCTGAGAGTATATCTCTGCCGATGGAGATTGTTCTACAGCAAATAGTCGACGCTCGATCGCGCAGCGTGTACACATATTGGCTACAGGATATTGCCGTCGACTGATCGATTACGAATCACCCGTGCAATTCATCAAGAAGCGCGCGTTTGCGCGTGTACGCGCGCGTCCCACCTCCTCCGGAGATTATCGCGTTAACGACGCGAAGCTGACCACGCGGAAACTCTTCTTCGGTTCCTTTCACGCCTGATAAATAAGATCTCGCATAACATTCGCTCGGTCATAATTCAGAATTAAATTCATTTTGTTAATCGCTTGTGTGCAGCGAATACGTTGAGCGCGGCACCAGACTGTTCATTCAGTTTCACCAACGTATTCAGAATTTTCATTTAGAAGCTTTTTCGTGTCAAAAACCTATGTTACACGATTTTCGGTGCCTGTCGTGTTTTCCCCGTGTATCTATGAAACGAATAATAATAATGAATCTTTGCAGAGAAAAAAAATATTTCGACATCGATTCGACGATTCTCGCTATTCGCAACTGCAAATTTCGAATTGCATTGATTTAAATCTTCAAATAGGCTTGTCAAATAAAATAAAGAAATCTGTCGAATGAGATATTCGAAAGATGCGCACCTTAACTGAATCATATATTTTTCCAAAAGTTGACGCATTTCTGACCACCTAATCGAATAGAGTATCGGTCTAATCGTAAGGTAACAACGATCAAGAGTGTATCGACATGGACGAGAAGGTACTCGTCTTTGATTATCCAAGTATAGAACGAGGAAGTAGACAAAGAGAGAGAGAGAGAGAGGAACGTAAGAGGGAAAAGAAGGAGTAAACAGGAATATGGTTGAACGAGGAAAAGCCAGCGACCGCGCTCTACGAAATATCGATTAGTGTGTTCAAGATGTTACACGGCACGTCGAGTTTAACTCGCGACGAGTAAATTCTCTTTGAGAACACGCATAAACGTATTGGCATCCGAAGCAGAAAAATTCTGACGGATATTTGAATAACCCGATTACACGTGTACATGTACCGTGACCTTATTCTACCGCGAGGCGTCTGCCGCTACGATTTTCTGCCGTAGTAGTGCCAACAGTACTTCATTGTTGCTTTACTACTAGTTTCGATACGTTGCGCAAGAGTTGTTAAATTCGAGCCACGTAAAGTTTTACTTCCTCCAATAGAAATGAAATTAACGATAACTATGTTGATACGAGTAAGATTAGCATAGGCAAGCTGTTTGATAGATCAGATACTAAACGAACCTCTGTGTTGCATGATCTGCTGATATTACGACCCTCGTGTCATTGGCGAGTCGTATACATGGTAATTGGCTCCGTGTAGGGCGAGATTAAGATACTAATTGATGATCGCGACCGTAATAATACTAAAAATTAGTCAAAATAAAATTTAAGGCTGTTAAAGAATAAAAGAACGTCTGAAAATATGAATATTCGACTGTTTCGTGGGAGATTACAAATTGCAGAACAGAATTACAAATTCAAAGTCGTTGAAACGAAGATTCTTTAAAAATCTGTCATTTGTAATATTATTTAACTAGGACTTTATTTACGCTTATGACTTTTAACGTTTTCAGATAATGAACTATATATACTCTTAATCTTCTATAAAATTTACGCACCGGTAAACTCGAAACAATCATAGTCTTGTGTGAAATAATCGCATTAGGACGTGTAATCATAACATGAAAAATGTTAAACAAGTAATATAGAAACAGAAGATTTTTAATTTTTAAACACGCGATACACGACAGGAACGTGTTTAAACGTACAATTATTGTTGACACAATGATCAAAGTAGAATTTATAATCTCAATCGTAAAGAGCACGATGTGTCGTCTAGATTTTTCAATAGTCAGCATTTCAATTGGTGGAGCGCGAAGTTCCTTAAGAAGTTAGATGTTATGCTATACCTCGTTTGCGATGCAAGTTATTCCAGCGAAGACGCATACCCGTGGGAGCACTTTGCCGCATTTAGGACGTACTCGTGGGAGTGCATAAATAGAGAAGTCAGTCTGCAACGCAGCCTTTGTATGATAGAACACTGATTATTCAGATAAATGGAGGAACTTGGTCCGATAAGTCGATAATAAGATAGTCGTGTAACAGTATATTCGCTGTAGTGGGATATCCTCTTTGATTATTCGCATGAAACCACAGTTTTCAGCGTCTCAAATCCGAAACTTCATATTATGCGTACGAAAATTCGATACTCGTACCAATATCTCGCAATATAACGATTATAATAATTTACATAATTAAGCAATGTCTTTCGTAATTCATTTGATATGCTACATTTTTTCCTTGTTACTTGTTGAACATTAAGACGTCTTTATGGAACGAACAGAACCATCGTCAGTCTGGGTGGCTCGAAACGATCTGTATACCTAGTCAAATGTTCGATCGCTCAAACACAAAATTTTCCTAATATATATATAACAGAAAGACAGAGTTTTGATGGCTGTAATTAGATGATAGTTAGTGGTGTCTCGCGTTCCGTGATTCGTACGTTCGTAGTTCGTAACTTTGTCTGTTACTTGTTGAATATTAGACTTCTTCAAGGAACACAGCTACCGTGAATCTGAATGGCTCGGTCAACCGAGACAACCTAGTTCCATATTCGGTTCGGCAAATCACGTGGTCGATTCTTTTCTTCGGTGCATGTCCGCTTACGGGGAAACGTTGCTTCGTCGAAACTTATTACTCCTAGGCGTGCATTATTCAATAGATCAAGCAGACGCGGATCGGTCGCATCAGAGCCACTTTAATATCGGCAAGCATACTTGCATATCGTTTCTGGCGGAGTAGTAGCGCGCGCCAAAGCCTCTCGCTAAATCTATCGGTCGCCGGTTAGACACGGGGCAAAATGCAAAGTCGATCTTTTCTGATTCAACGATCTCCGGGCTCGCTTCATTCAACGAGGCTTTATCGCCGATCGCTGTAATATCTACTCTCGTTCGATTAATCCTGTTAACCGGGGTCGTACCTTATCCAGAAACTTGTATAATCACGAAATTAAAAGTTAATAGGGACATGTCGCTTTGAAGTAGGTCGCTTTTAATTCCTACATACGCGAATACGATTTATAAGCTGTAGATTTTTATGCATTTATGGGAAACTCAAGCGTGCAGAGATGCAGAAAATACACGTATAACAATATTATTTTTGTACATACAGAAATGGATAAAATATCTGTCGCAAAGTACTTGACGAGGCTCACCTTTACGCTTTGTAGGGACGCAGCTGTGACATGAAAACTTTTCGAAAGCAAAAGTAGAAAATAAAAATGAAGGATAAAACAAGCTTGAAGGACGACGCTAGATATCAGATAGATGAAAGAAGTTACAGGCGATGTTAGGATTGAATCATTACCAATATGTCAGCTGCCTCGGACGAAATGGAGAATCGTTTGCAGCGGAACACACAAAGGTACGAAACAGTTGGTAGTTCCGATTATTAAGTTTTCTCATTTGGTTCGACGTGGATCGTGTCCTTTAAAATCGTATCCTAACGGCACAAATACACTTTCGTTGGAGACGGACTATCGGGAAATCCAATAATGCTATAGTCGAAAGGAGGCGATTTCTGTGCTCGTTTATCCGGAAGGCTGCGCTAAAACGCTTCGATCGCGCGCCTCTTGAATTCTAGCGACTGACAGAAAGTAATCGCGAACCGTTGCGAGACGATCCATCAATCGGCGAATAAATTAAGACGTTTCGAAAAGTTGATAGCGGGAAGGAAAAATTTGTAGCTATTCTATTTCTATTTATATAGCTATTGTATACATATATCTTTAGAAAGTTATTATTATTATCGTAAAATTGCATATTCATCGTTTTTCCGTAAACTCTGTTTCCAAAACAGAGTACAAAATATTTTGTACAAATCGGTGTATCAGTGTATATTTTACCTATCTTTATCATGAAAAACGTTAGGAATTTACGGAATAATCGAGTGATACTGCGAATAATTCAATAATTTGCCAAGACGCGCTTTGTTTTCTGATAATTCGTCAAGAATGGGAATAGAGCGGCCCTGAAGGAACTCGTGCAAAGAGAATGAACGTATCAAGGCGAAACGAGGTTTACAATCAGCGAGAGATTCGTTCCAGCTGGGGCACGGCTGATCGTATGCCGCTTTCACAGTTGCCCAACTACGGCAACTGCGAACAAAGACCATTAAAGTACGGAGAAATCATGGTAATTTCTGCTTATCCTGCCGCGACGGTAATTTCGTCGGAACAAAACCGTACGTTTGATTGAAATATTAACAGGGCAAGTACACGCGACCGCAAATTTACCGACTTTTGTGCACTCCGTGTGCAGTAATGCGCATTTCGAACGTGTTTACGTGTGCAACGACGGGCATACCGTTGGCGGTAAGCGCAACCGCCATTGTATCTCTTTCTCTTTCTGCCACTCTCTATTTCTCACTCCATACTCCACTCTCTGTCTCTCGACTTTCTCAAATTATTCGAGCAGACTCGTCGGTATGGCCGAGCACTATAACGCGACGGGAAACGCGGCTCCGACGCGTTAACGTCAACCTTTGATTAAAATACGGAATCGTCTCGTCGGCGAACTTCCGTATTCAACGAATTTCCACGCGTCCGCGGTCTCTGCACGCGTTTATAAACACGATTTCGATGAACGAACGAAACATTTAATCCGGCCATCGTGAATATTTCAACGGTGCTGGAGTATATGTAAACCGGCCGTAGCCAGTCATCGATGACTGGGCAGCTTTTTTAAAGCTGCCTTTTCCGGCCTTTTGATCGATACGTTATACGAATAAAACGACCGGAGCTGGAGGTCAGTGTCGCGTGGCGTTGTGTCAATAATAGGACGTCGACCAAGTAGAATCCATCCGTTATTGGTCAGACAATGCTTTGATGTATCATGCAGCAGGCGCGTTTTAAACGTGGCTACAGCCGTTGCAGCAGCGGTTGTAAATCAAGTTATGAAGTAAGTGCGGCGGTAAAGGTTGCGTGTTTTTAAAGACGCAACGGTAATTTGAGGTACGAGTTGCTCAAAAGTCGTACTAGTCGAGCGATTAAATGCAGCAAAATTTTACGATGCTTTATAATACTGGTCAATTCAGTAAATCGAGATAAAATGTAACAGCTTCTTTTGAAATTCGCAACTAATTTTACTACTTCTTCGTAATAAATAAATTCGTGGAAATATGTCGTGTATCAAAGAAACAAGGATACCGTACAGTGCCAATATAAAATTGTTTCCGTTCTGATGGTGTATTTTAAAACGTCGTAACGCACAATTTTTCGATTTAAAAAATAGATTCACGATCATACGGTGGATTGGAATCGTTGCTTTCTTACGGTATATACATACAGTGTACTATAATATATACGTATATTTTTACGTTGCGGAAAACATTAGAAGATGCACAGTGAATGTTGGAAATACAATTTGCCATTCATCGCGCAATACACGCAGATTCTAAAGAAATTTCACGCATCGATTGACAAATAAATTTCGCAACGTGAAATTCAAAATAACTCTATACCGCAGCTACATCAATTATCGATCAGCGTTTCCAATTACGACCTGCCGATAAATATATCTTCTATCAAATATATACAATAACTGTCTCGAAGAAGTGTCCAGAGATATAGCATAAATCTTGCTGCATCTATACATACAACGGGATTCAATGTACATCGAGCAAAACTAGAACAATCTATTATCTAAAGTTATCAAATCTTTCATCAACAAACTGGCCAATCCAATCGCGGAAAATAACATTGCCGACGATAATCCAGATGCGCAATCTGCGTAGTGCTGGAGCCACAGTTAACCCACGTAGAATATAACCAACTATTCATTTTCCAAGTTACGTCACAGCCTTGTATTAACTAGTCGCTTCGAACAGGCTGGATAGAGGTTGAATAACAGAGAGTTTCGCGATAACGTTCCTCTACCGCATCGCGAGTTCATCTGTCCGCGTGTCGCAGTGGCCAGCTAATAACTTTTCCGCGAGTATGCCGCAATTGCACATGGTCAAACTGGAATGCCATTCTCGCGGTGGACAAAGGGACCCCGCGGTGGACTCGAACAAAAGAACAGACGTGGCTCTTCGTTGGAACGACATCGTGGAAAACAATACACGGCGGCGCGATTCAACGGGTCTCACGTTGGTAATTCGTAGTGATTTTTGAGCGGTTTCTACGGCGAACCAGGCTGGTCCCTGTCTCTCTGTCCGTGTACGTGGCAAAGAAGAAGAGGGATTCTCTCTGCCGCTGACATTTGGTTAAGACATACGACTGGTACGCCAGGTTAAATAGCGGAGAGTCTGTCTAATTTAAATTGCACCCGTTGTCTGCACACACGCGCGCAACCGGAGAGCCAGTCGGAACCCTTTCACCGCTTGATAGTTCGTTTAGTACACGCGGCGCATTCGCGTTCCCCATTTCGAGTTTCAACGCTGGAAAATGCTGATACACGCTCGATTGGCCGTGGAATGGCGAGCGGAACGACTTTGCTTTATTTGCCGCGAAAGTTTCAGCAGGCAAGTTGGCAGAAATTAAACGCTCATGAGATATTGATTGGGCTTGCAAGTTTTCGGCTGAGCGATTGTGTACTTGGAAAATATTCGGGGCTAATAGGAAACGGAATTTTCACGATACAGTTGATCGGAGAAGCGCCTGAATGTTACGCGTTGCTGTGCAGTTTCATTTTCCAATGATAATTGCTTTATTATTTATTCGTACGTCCAATTAAAATCGCTGGATCGCGTTAAACGTTAAATTCCAGTCGCGACAAACGCAGAGCACGATTTCCCAGCGTGTATTTTGTCGCAGCAATTTATTCCGTCAGATACGGCGTTTTGAACGAAACAACCCACGTAACGGGTAAGTATCCGTGATTAAACGTAATGCAGAACGCGCGGCGATAAATCGCGGATCGCGGCACGGCGTGCCGGTGCCATTGGTCGCGAGCGCATGATCGTATTAGTTACGCGTGTTTAACGAGATTTCACTGGTAACAGACGTGTTTACGAGGCTCGTCTTAATTTAGTAGGTAAATTACTGCCTCTCGACCGGGCTCGAGTTTCGATGACGCGGATGACATTTGAACGAGTAGGAAGAGAGGTGGCAGCGTGGCAGAGACGGGAAAAAGAAACAAGCACGAAGAGACATCGACGTGGCTGCGAAGTAATTACAATTTGAAACGATGCTCGGTACACGCGCGCGTTCCCGCGCCGATCGATATTTCAAGTTCTCCCACTTTTCCGTTTCTATCGTATGTCAGGAGGACGGAACGAGTCGGCCTCGTATCTCGAGGAGTTTATCAAGAGCGCGTAATTAACGTTCACTGTGCTCAACCGAGTTGCTTACGCGAGCCCGGCAAGAAGATTTCGCCGTATTGTCGTTGAACGTTCGGCATGTAAAAATTAATCGGATCACCGAGAAAATTGCCGTGGTGTGCTAGGTGTGCGATATCTGGCGAGGAACTGGCAACAGAGCCACGTTAACGAAGTATTCGTGGTAAAATGGCAGAACTTGCGAGTGGAACGTAGAGCCAAAGCGAACGCGATGTACAGACGAAAATTTTGTTTCCGAGGCATCCCAAAGACGAGGCGCAGATGTCACTCTGGCAAATGAATTTTCCATGAGCAGAGCGTGCGAAACGTGTCTCGAATTCCGCGCACAAACACTCATTAATATCATCGGACAGGTAATTAATAATATATACGGGGCACGGTGCATGTTTCACAAAGCAGCGCGCGAGCTTGCAAACGCTTGGGATCGACGGTTAAAAAGCGATAGCGACGGGTCAGTGACTTGGTCAGGCATCCGTAGTCAAACAGGGTAAACCAATCGGACAGGGTAAATGATATTATTTGAACGATTACGAATTAGGACGTTTCCGATCTGGATGCGCTGTTTGCACGAACCGACGGGAATTAACTGTAAACTGCAGATGCGAATAAACACGATTAATAGCGCATTCTAGCCGATGTTCGATCGTGGAAACGTAGCTGCCCTCGTCGTCACGCTCGTAATCCGCTACGGTATTCTGGACACGGGGTTAACAGAAGAAGTTCACGTGCTCATACGGCGACCAACGAACCGGTTTCAAACACGTACACACCATCTTGAACTTATCTTCGCGTAGCTTTCTGCTTGCCACCCACGAAAATTTACCGATTTTCAGAAACAGCCGTTTCTCCCCTCCTTTCCCATACTTGAACGAAAATGGGACAAATGGAATGTCTCCCTTCAGAAGCTACTTTGTTTCGAATGGTTTATAAGTTTGAGAAAATTCTGTTCGTATCGGAGAAAAGATGTTGCAATCAAGCGAACACTTGGACGAATTTTATACTATTACAATTAAATTATACCTTATTAAGTATACCTTATTATTCGTCATATTGAAAATAGATTCATATACAGATTCATATTAAAAAGAGATATTTTATATGAAAATTGGTTGACTTCGCATACTTTTTGCAATTCTCATTGACGATAATTTCAATATCGATATTAATCATTACTGTCACTTTTTTTATTACATATTTTAAGACAAGTTCAATAATGAATAACGAGTACATTTGTCGCGTGACACAAAAATTGTTGACAAAT
The DNA here is from genome assembly GCA_014737475.1 of Bombus confusus. NCBI lineage: Eukaryota > Metazoa > Arthropoda > Insecta > Hymenoptera > Apidae > Bombus > Bombus confusus. The sequence continues at coordinate 6,627,093 of JACXIV010000035.1, forward strand.
GTCAAATTCAGTTATCACTTTTCCATAATATTTCGATCCATGAGATGAAGAGTGATCGAATCGAACCGCATCGACATGTTTCGAGGCAATATATATAACGCTTTGTATCACGTCAGATCCTCATCCTCGCAATTACATGTTATGAAGTACACTGTCGGTCCTAAGTACTTATTAAGGTACAAGTACTTATTACCCACTGATATTTAGTACAAATCGAGTGCTCTCTACCGATTTTACCTTCTGGTCATACCGCTATAAATCTGTCATTTATCGCGTACTTAAAATACCAAATAAAATATTTATTCTTGTTAAACTTTCTAAAAAATGGAACAAGTAAATGCCCTGATGCTTATAACCAACGGTATATTTTTCTTTTCTTTTTATTCGTTCGAGTTGTAACCAAATCGTCGAATTATCTGAGAATCCTATACTTGTAGCTCTTCGCGAAGGTCCTGGTCTAATCCTTGGTAAAAAAATGATTAGAGAAACGTTAGAAAAACATTAGACACGCGACATAGAGCGAGGCGGATTTTCGCGTCAATGCTGCCGTGTTGCACGCTTGAATACCACTGCTCGAGAATTTCATGACATTTGCTGTATTAAAGGAGCGGTTCTTGCTGTCTGAGATCCACGGCATCCCTTTGCTTCTCACGTTGAACGTATGCGCGTCGGTAAAGCGAAGTGGTTTCCAGCAGGTCCTCGTCTTTCATCTATCTGTCTCTGTTCCACCGCGTCCTTCAGTGTTCTTAACCCGAATAGAGTCGCATGCCCTATTATAAGACCTTCCTTTGCGCGTTTTGCTTACGCTCGAACCCGACGAGAAAAAGACATCGCGATGTTTGCGACAGTCCTCGACTGTTGTTTGTCGGGCGTTCTCCAGCCTTCGATGAATTACACTCATCGTAAAAAAG